>CABFOW010001087.1:45517-157639 GCA_902141385.1 Timema californicum | reverse complement strand
AAAAAGGATGAGAAATTAATGAAAAAATTTCTAGAAGGAAAAATTGGTTATATTTTCTGTCTACCCTAAATGGAATGAAAAAAAAGGAAATACCAAAAATACGATTTTGAGTTTAAATGTGGTATCTATTTTTTTTATAAGAATGTATTACTTTGTTTAGAAAACATGTTAACCAATCTTAATTATTGCTTATGTACTAAGGAGTAAACTTTATTAGCGGGGGTGAGTGGAGGAAGCCGAAAAGGCGCGGCATTTGCCGAACGAAAACGAGTCGTCTCAGTTGCACTCAGGACTTATCTCAAGCTGATGAGGTGCCGGTAAGCATAGTCATAATATGAGACGTGTTCCAATCAGACTGCCCAGTTCTCCAGTTACAAATTTTAGTCTATATTATTCCTACTAGTTTAAGCTTGCAAGCACTGTATTGCCCAATTTCACTAACAAATTCCAGTAAATTCTAGCTTTTTGGTGAAATTCCCTGTGTTTTCCCGGTTTTTTCCAGACACAAACAAATTCCCTGTCTTTTCCCGGTTTTCCCTGTTTTCCAGGTGCGTGGCAACCCTGAATGTCTACCTTAGCCTCGGATCAATGTGCAACATCATTGACATCAATATCTTATCTACAAAGTGTTAACGATAATTGTCAAGGACCACCAGCTCTACATCCTTAAGGCAGCTATATAACACCCACACACACACATATATAGTTAGTTAAACTATGAACCTAATGTTATAAATTCACAATGTGAAGTAGTTCCATTGGTGTTTAGAAGCGAATGGTCTGGCATTGATGAGGAAAAATATGTAGTATGTTTCAAGAAGAAAATAAGGGTGGGTAAGGGAAGATATGTATTCAAATAGGTGTGCGTATTTCTTCTTAAGAAAGGACTGCTATTTAAACTACTCTATTTAATGTCTCGAATTCACAAAGGTTCCAATATTTATTTCAGTTGTTTGTGAAATTTCTCTAGGTTTCTCGTTTTATTCGTAGACACAAGAAATCCCTATGTTTTTTTTTCTTAGTTCTTCAGGTTTACTCAGTGTTTGGTGGCCCTAGCTCCACTCAGGTAAGTGTGCTGATTATACCTCTTAATTTAAACAAAAATAACGTGTTTTATAAAAATACTCTTCTTACTGTATCAATGTACTGTGCCAAACTATTAAGGACAGTTACCTTATCATAGCCAATGTGAGGATTGAGTGCTGTGACAAGCATGAGAGATTCATTCAGCAGTTGAGATATCCTTTCCTCGTTCGCCTTAATGCCTACAACACAATTCTCAGTGAAACTCTTGCAGCTGTCTCCAATCAGTCGAATGGAACGAAGGACGTTAGACGCCATCTGTGGTTTGAACACGTTCAGCTCAAAGTGTCCATTGCTGCCACCGATAGTGACTGCCACGTGGTTCCCCATGACCTGAGCAGCCACCATAGTTATGGCTTCTGATTGAGTGGGGTTCACTTTTCCTGAAAGAGCATTGCATCATTTGCAGACCAATATTATAGTTCTAAGTTTAAAAATAAAGAAAGTAGACTGTTTATGAAAGACCCGTTTTACAATGTGTTGGCAGTATTCACATAAATTAGTGCTGTTTATACTGTCAGAATCGTGCAAGCCAAAAGTTTTATAAAAATTATAAGGAATTTACCAACATGTTGTAAAAATTGGATTCAAATGAGTAGGTGTGTGCAAAGTCTATTTATTTCAATTCAAAGCAAAGTCAAATCGAAAAATATGAAATAATGTTGAAGCCTAATTGAAGTGTGTATATTTATAAAATGTTGAAAGAAAAAAAACCCAGTAGAGTAACCATAGTTTTATATATTAAATATAATTTACAAAATTATATTGCAAACAAAGTTAACATAGTTTGTTCTAAAATAATAATTTAATTATTTTAGACTATCTTTTACCCGTCGCCGCTTCGCCCGCAATAAATGATTAAATCAATTAATTTCTAACCAAACTGTTTTGGTCATAAATCAAACTTTATTTTTTCCAAATATCTATGCATTTTTCTCAGTTCTAGCTGTAAATAATTTTGCCGTAAGATGCTATGCTATCTTTAATTAATTATTTTAATTTTCACTTCTAAATATTTCATAATAAAAGAAATATATATTATTTAAGTTATCAAATACTGATTTAAATTTTTTTACCTTCATAAAAAAACTATTTAACTTTTATCATAAGAAAAGAAAATGACTGGCAGCACCATCTAACCTGTAAAGTATTCCTACAGAGCGAAAAGTTGAGAGAAATTGTGTTGTTTTCACGTGTAAATACAAAGTCACCAATATGATAAAAGTTAAATAGTATTTTTTGTGCATAAGTTTTCGTTTTGAACTGATCTTGACTAACATTAAAAAGTGGTGAGGTAAAGTAATAATTTAATTATAATCACATTCATATTTACCCGTAAAATTAAATTAAAATCACAATATATCACTTATCTTATATATGAAAAGTTTAAACATTAGTATTGTAAAATTAATGTAAAATCAAAGGTTGGGAATAGTCCTATTTGTTATTCCAGGACATACTCTACCAACATACAAAGTTTCATTTGAATCCGTTCAAGAGTTTTGGCGTGATTGAGTAACAAACATCCAAACTTTCGCATTTATAATATTAAAATTTGTGTCATGTGAACAAAAATTTGTGATGTATGTAAGAATTTTTTTTTTGCGACAAAGCTTCATAATCACCGAATCCAGCGTGTTATTTTCAAATTGAGGTCAAAGCTGACAAATATTGAAAGCAAAGTCAATGTTTTTGAAGCTTTGCATACCCCTTTAAATTAATCTAGTCAATCTACCTAAACTATTTTGGCAAAACAATGGTAGAAATTTCTCTATTCCCTTTAAAGCTGATCAAGAAATGTAAAACTAAAATTTGTACCAAATGGGAAATTAAGTAAAGATCTCCACCAGACCATCCTGTGTTAGTGTGTGTACTTTAGAACTTGTAATATTCGTCAGAATCAGTGGCGGATTTAAAATTTTTGTATCTCCAAGCACAATTATAATATGCGCCCTCCCCTAAACCCCCCCCCCCCACCTTTTTTTTGTCAACAGCTTTAGGAAGTTTTGGTCGAAATAGGTGTTGGGGGGGGGGGAGACAGAAATTAGTATTCGAGAAAAGATTTCTATGAAAGATAATAAGCCAAGTACAGTAATTGAGTTAACATTATGAATAATGGGAGACTGACCTCAGTTACAAAGTACAGTTATCGAAAATAAATATTGTCATTCTAACCTTTTTTGAAATATTTCGATAATGTTAGTCAGTAATTTTTAAAAGTAATTATTTAAATCAAAATATTATAATACAAATAATACTATCCAAAATATGCCGCTCCCTAAAGACACCACCCCTAGGCCCGTGCCTAGTGGGCCTATAGTGTAAATCCGCTTCTGGTCAGAATCAAAAACATCGACTGTTTCCAGCCTGTGGCCAGGTCAGTATACTAGTAAAATGCATGAGAGATTCTGCTTTCCTCAAAGTACTCTCCCTCCTTTAATCACTCCCATTCTTCTACCCTCCCTCATACACTTTTTGCTATCTGCTCATCCCATCTTTTTCTTGGTCTCCCTTGTGATCGTTTTCCTACATACTTAATTTCCCTCTGTGTCTATCGCATTCTCTCCTTCCATTATCATTATATGCCCATATCATCTCAGATTTGCTTCTTCTACTATCTCATGTACTCCTTAAGCCCCCACTCTTTCCGGGACAACTTCATTCCTAATCTTGTTTCTCCTCGTGATAAGTGAAGGTGAAGTGAAGAAAACCAATTCGGTTTTGTCAAGGGCTGGCCGAGCAGATTCTAAACGGCAACAATCAGGGTGTGATAAATACAGAATAATGTTATAAAAACTGAGAACTGCACTACTTACCAATGAATGATTCAACAAGAGTGTCGTACTCAGTCCCCTCTTCAGGATCTTACACTGTATTCTTGCTGTCTTTTTTCGTGAACTTCGGTTCTCTTTTTCCGGTTGCTACACACTTCTCTACCACAAATACCTATATACCAGTGCAGAGGAGGCCATTATGATGATATTCACAGTTGGATTGGCAATAACAAAATATAAGTCGAAGCAGACACTCGGGGGCAGGTGGTAATATGGTTGGTACTGGTGAAAGATAGCCATCTTTATTTTCCCAACACCATGTAGTTGGGATAGCCATGTCAAACCATCTCAGAACCTGGTTGAAAGCTCACAGGCTGTGTTGTCTTGCTGCAGCAGATGTTGGTAGGACTGACAGGTCAAACTTTGTGCTTATCGGCTGCTTTGCTATTGTGCTAGAGTAAAGTTTGTATTTTGTCTTGTCTAGGCCATCGTTGATGTTACCACTATACATATGAATAATGAAATGTTCTCCTACCAAAGCAATATTGTTGGCAGAGGATGTCCTTTCCTTGAAAATAAGTAATTCTTCTTAGAGTTTTCCCACCAACTTTCAAAAAGATTGATTACAGTCCTTTCCTGAACATTGAGGAGGTTGTATCATATCCCGTTATTTCATGAAGAAATATAATATTTAAAGTGACATCTCCTAGAGCCCGCTGAAGGTTCTGAATACTGAAAAGTTTTCTTTGGCGCGTTTGTGAACCTGGAATAAGCAAGCCGACATCTGAGGTCTTGTCTGAAAGCGTAATCAGTAACATAATTATTAAGTATGTGTCCTCTCCAACAACAAATGATTATAAGCCCTCACGTGATAGATTGACAGTTCTGTTTACGATCATGGTGTTTGTGTCAGTGGGAGCTTGAAATACTTGAGCAGCAATACATTTGAGAGAAAGTAGCCGATTTTGGCCAAACCACTCCGTAAAGCAGATCCCCATTGTCTATAACGTAAATAGGACTTTGTGGTAAGCTTTCACTCAAAGGACAACTATTCTCGAGCACAAAAGCAAGAGAAGACCCCTTTTCGAATAGTCAGGTCATTGAAAAGAGCAGAGGGATGATGAGAAAATTCATATTTTAAGCATTGCTCGAGTTCCTCTTCCGTTCTCACAACACAAATAATATGTTTTGAAAGCTGATTGGGATTAACTACCACATTCTGCCCATCTATCTTTACAGTTATGCTCATGGCCGCCAGGCTTTACTTTGTTAATGCACTAAAGGTGGGCCTGTGTGTTCGATTTTCTGACAATAGATTTCATTGAGGCAATGCCTATGTTTACAGATGAATCCCCTATTACAACATTTCTCAACGAAATCAGGATTCCGGGAAGACCTCAAGTTGAAAGTGCTGGCTTAGTCATTTCATAAATATCTTTCAATCTGTAATATCCCGACTATGGTGAGAATATTTCAGTTCCGCGTGCTAAAGCAATGATCGAATTGGCAACTGCAATTCGTTTTCTGAGAGCACATTCTTTTCAGCCTCATCACTTTAAGAAGAAGGCTATGCAGATATTCTGGTATAATTTTGCATCCTCCCTAAGCCATCAACTCGGCGCTTGAGTATGTGTTGCAATCGTGAGCAAATGTCCTCTCTGATAATAATTACGACTGCCTCAACAATTCTCTTTCTTCCATCCCTTTGGATTTTTAGACGGTCCTCGTACCACTTATCATTCAAAATATGAGAAGCAAGACCACAGAAACAAATAACCAAACCTTGTTTTCCACCTCAGGGACAGAAAACAACAGAATCTCCGTAGTGATCCCCGGACTTTATTTTCCAAGCGTTTACCTGTGTAGCACTTATTGGATGGTGAAATTATTTTCAATTGTTCTAATAAATTGTCCAAATAATACTGGGTCTTTGTGGGTTTCTAGATATGCACACAATTTTGCGAATCCCTCTGATTTAGATGCATCTAGTGCATTATTGTTGGTTTGCACTCCTCTGGTACATGGGGGTAGAGAGCCAAGCCTACTAAATGGAGGATAGCAAGTGTAGTAATCCTGTGCCTATGCAGCAACTAGATCGATTACAGCATTTATTCTTGAAAGAACAATTTGTCAACAATTATTGCTCACTTTGTCTTGAAATTAAAGCTTGAATCTACTCTTATAAGATAATGGACATACTTTTCCTCCTGGTATGTGTTTTTAACCCTTTAGATGTAATTCTTTCTACAACTCTTAAACAGCTTCACTGATTCTTTCCTTACAAGTAGATTATAAATTCCATCTTTTGTAGCACACTAATTCTCCTAATATTTTCTAGGACAGATTCAACCTCAATAAACATGTCACCCTCTTTGAATTTACTCTTGCAAATAACACACAATTCACATTCTATTGTAACATATTAACATAAAAACTAAGAGATATATCAACACACACACACAACAATATGAACACCCGAACTAGCGGAAAACTGATTGTAATCTGAAGAATTCAAAACTGCAACACCTGACCAAGCGTCTATACTTGCACGTGTTCACTGAGCGCCAAACAAACCGAGTGCTGGAAACAGGCCAAGTTTTGTAAGGCTGCCTCATGCACGTGGTATTATTCCATATTGTTGTATCCATTTCTGGTTCTCTTGTCCATCTTTACAAATGTACTAAGGATGGTTTACAAGTAATTTTTCTCCTTCCACAACTTTTGTTTTAAACATTTTTGGTCCCATTGCTCTTAGTAATCAAACACAGCTTTTTGTCTTCTTCTCAGTAGCATACAATAGTAAGCAGCCAGTACAGTGTGATAAAAATTTGTCATCAACAGATAATATGCTTTATTTTATTCATCAATGATGGGATTAATGTTTCTATGCAAATTTTATCTTTCTATCATGTTTTGTTCAACCACTAAACTCGAAAAAGTACCAAATCCAATATAGCGGCTTATTTTCCGCTTTTGTGGATTCAGGATTTTTTGGACTCAACGGATTATTATTTCATGATACCGTTATATAAGTTCACAAACTTTCAATTTGATATTACGTTTTTCCATCGTAATATGCTTCTGTACTGGACTAAAGGTGTCAGTCCTGTTTAAAACAAGCTATATTATATATAATTCTCGTGTTTTAAACAAACTATTTCCAACCAATAATTATGCTCGCTAAACCATAGAACATTACACAATACGAGTGACACAGAAATATCTTTCCATTTTAAAGACATATAAGTTTGAATAATGGCTGACCTGCATAGGTGGTTAAATGATCAGAGGCATCACTCAAGCAAAAGACTGGGTTGCCAATGATAGGTAGGTCAGCGTTTGAATCCCTGGTCAACGAGGCAAGTGGTTTTTAATTGTTACCAACTCTTTCCATACAAATATGGGTACATATCTTACAAAAACAAATGTTAGTGCTAAAAATAATAGATCTAAAAAATTAGGGCTATGCAAAGCTTCAAAACTTCGACTTGGCTTCAAAACAAATATCAGCTTCAACTCTGTTTCGAAAAAAAATCCGGCTGACAATTATTATGAAGCTTTTCAAATAAACATATTAAGAGAATATACTCAAGTTATGGTCAATTAATCCCATTCTGAGCTGTTGTATACATTTCACACTAATATTCATATGGAACAAGATATGTGATTAATTGACTTGTAAGTTGTGATAATAACTTGATTTATCAGATTAGAAAAGAATATTACAAGCAATTATGCAATAAAACAATTCCAAGTAAGAAGGAATGAAGAAATTCTGGGAGCTGAAGGAGGAGGCAGAAGGCACATTGGAGGTCTAAGTTTCACCGATAAAATGAACGGACCTGTCGTAAGACATATCAAATAATGATAATAATAATGCTATAAATGATGACCATAATATAATATTTTTCAAACATAGGACAACCAACAAAAAGTATTCAAACTTCGAATTTGCTTCAAATATTTTTCATTTACTCTTATTTGAGTTTGCTTCTAATTGATGAAGTGGACTTCGCACACCTCTAAAATATATATTATTATGGAAATAGATACAAGAGATACATTTTTTATTCAACCCAGAGATGAACATTAACAACCAGTTGTAAGAATCTAGTCTACTAAATTTCCAACATTAAGGCCATGTGTACACAGGCAACAAATTGTCTTAACACTTTTTTGTCTCTACCTTTCTGGCTAGCAACTGCACAGCAACAGATGAATGACGAAACAGTTGTGTTGGTGTGTGTGTTCAGAGGGAACATATTTGTTGCTAGGAAAAACAAAATTCCATAAACTTATATTACACCCATTATCATAATGGACGTAGTAGAAGTAGGTGCTATTTTTGCTCTTGTAGCCTGCAATCGAAAACTACGAGGACGTGAATGTAAATTTTAGGTACACCCCATTTACAGGGAAAGACTTTCACTCAGAATGTTTTATTCACACTTTGAGCATTAAAGTAATTATTCCTACTATAGAATGGGTGTTTCCAGTTTTGGTGAACTTTTGGTTCTAGATGGACAATCAATTTCTCAGCAGGAAACCAATTGGAGAAGGAGCATAATCGAACGATGGATAGGCACTATATGCGATATTTGTTCCAAAACTAGACTGAAGTCATGGGCTGGTCCAAGCACAATCTGGTGAGCAACTACAGAACTGTCACCGGTTTACACAGCTCCAAGTCATAAGACAAAGAAGTCGCCACAATGTTGTGGCGCTCCACAACTCTTTTCAACTGATGAAACACAGTTTTGTCGTGTTGTTGCCTGTGTACACACTTACATTCAAACTTATTGAGCACAATTTAACGGCAAAAAAGTGTTTAGACATTTTGTTAACTGTGTACACATAGCCTAGGAAATGATAAAATATATTCAAAACCCCATTAAATATTGTTTTTTGTCTATATATTTATATTATACTAAATTGTGTTTTATTTGGTAGCCATAATCTTATATTTAAATTCCCAACCACAAATTTTGCCCAGCTCTGCTCCAAAATATACCATCTCTGCCATCTAATAGTTTAATTAAATTCAGATAGCCCTAATGAGTAATAAGATGTGCTGCATGGAAAAAAACTGGTTGGGAGCTTAATCAGTTGCAGGATAGTGGTAGTTCTAAGTATATCACTATCAAGTCATTTAAGTTTGATTTATTGAAACTCTCACCTGGCATAATACTGCTGCCTGGCTCGTTTTCTGGCAGACTGAGCTCGGCGAGACCGCAGCGAGGACCGGAAGCCAGCAGTCTGATGTCATTGCCAATCTTCATGAGACTGACCGCCAACACATTTAGAGCGCCAGAGACCTCTACCAATGTATCGTGGCACGCCAGGGCTTCAAACTTGTTGGGGGCTGTCACGAAGGGTAGACCTAGGATGTATCAACATAACACTCACATCTGTGTAGTAGAGGACAGCTTTTCTACACCGGTGACTGTGTGGTTCAAGGTGTTATTGGTCTTGGTATTGACAGGTATGTCAGCTATGCTATGTGGTCAATATTGACCGTGTGTAAGGAATAAAACAAACAAATAACTAGGATTTGAATGAATGTGAAGTTACGTAGTACCAAATATTAATTATTTAGGAATATTTATATTTTACATATAAAATAAAGAATGTATGATGTTCCTAAAGCCAAAATAAAGGGAAAATATCCACAAAAATGTTTAAAAAACCTATATCTTTTAAGATCCTATTTTTTATTTAGGGATGGGCCCCCGAATCCTTAAAGATATTCAAGATTCAAGGATGCAAGAAAATTGCACAGATTCGAGACTCAAAAAATCTTATTTTTTTTTTCAATTTCTAAAGTTAAATTTGTCTTTGAGCTTTAATACTGCTTATTGGTTGTTCAAAACCAATTATAAACATAGGATGAACTTAAAAACCAGACCCCAGACCAGTAATTTAACATTTAACTGAATGTATGAATGTTTTAATCAATCAATTATAAGAAATAATATTAACATTTAGTTACTATTTGTATTTTATATTATTATGTTGTAATTATATTTCTTCTTATGTTCATGATTTTTTACAAAATTTGGATTTGGGACTCAAATGTAAATTGAAGATTTGGATTCATAAAATAGTGGATTCGACCCAACTCTAGTTTTATTAAAATGCAAATGTGCATTAAAAAAAAGTGAACTAACCTATATACAAGGTGAGTTTTAACTTATGCTGAAAAAGCCAGAAACATATTCCTTACTAAAAACTAGGAATAAAATGTGTATCAAGATTTGTTTGCTCTGAAATCATTACTAAGGGAGCAATGATCCCTTGAAAAGACTAACAACAAATTTATAACAATCTAACAAATGAGTAGAACAGTAACTGAAGCGAAGTATGTACTTTTATTACTCAACGTACAGTAGGTAACCCTTCAACAGCCCTTGTGCAAACATTCATGCCTTATCTTAGCAGATGTTCAAATTGCCGGCCACCAACATCCAGACAGCAACGACATTGTCGGAGCGTGGACTGTCGCACTCTTTGAAACATACCAGGTGTGTTTCTGATACTGTTGCACGCTGCGACAATTTGGGACTGAAGTTAGGGGTCGCATTCCACGGGTGTAGCCTACTGTACACTGAACTTTTGATGTGGCCCCACAGAAAAAAAATCCAGGGGATTCAGGTCTGGGGAGCGTACTGGCCCATAGTGGTTGCATGAAAGGGTGAAAGCATTGGATTTTCAATGGCTCATTGCTCCCTTAGTAATGACTTTAGACCAAAACTTGATATACATTTTCTTCCTAGTTTTTCATAAGCTTCTAGCTTTTATGATATAGGTTAACACTCATCCGGCATAATTCATTATTTATTGTTAATGTTACCATTTTTGCTGTTTTATTAGAAATGATGATTAGTCATATATACACACTTTATCTATGAAATAAGTCTTGAATATATCCAAATTCCATATGATATTGGGAGGAGTAAGTTTCATTAGACAAACATGTTTCATCCAATGAGTAGAATGTGGTATCATAAGGAGGTGTTCCATTATGGAATAGGATTGAGGAGTGGGAGAGGGACTCGGAAAGTTATTCTGATAAGAAGTAGAAGAAGCTCAGTGAGTTAGTGCGTTTGAGCAGGCAGAAGGAAGGAGAAGTGGCTTGGCAGGTAAGCAGGCAGAAGGAAGGAGAAGTGGCTCGGCAAGTGAGCAGGCCAAAGGAAGGAGAAGTGGCTCGGCAAGTGAGCAGGCCAAAGGAAGGAGAAGTGGCTCGGCAAGTGAGCAGGCCAAAGGAAGGAGAAGTGGCTCGGCAAGTGAGCAGGCCAAAGGAAGGAGAAGTGGCTCGGCAAGTGAGCAGGCCAAAGGAAGGAGAAGTGGCTCGGCAAGTGAGCAGGCCAAAGGAAGGAGAAGTGGCTCGGCAAGTGAGCAGGCCAAAGGAAGGAGAAGTGTCTCGGCAAGTGAGCAGGCCAAAGGAAGGAGAAGTGTCTCGGCAAGTGAGCAGGCCAAAGGAAGGAGAAGTGTCTCGGCAAGTGAGCAGGCCAAAGGAAGGAGAAGTGGCTCGGCAAGTGAGCAGGCCAAAGGAAGGAGAAGTGGCTCGGCAAGTGAGCAGGCGTGGGCATGCATTGTTAGCGCTTAGTTTATTCCCCGAGGGAGATGTTTTCTAACGTGGGAACTGGACAGTGGCTCATCAAACCCCAGATAACCAGCTGTCATAATGTTTGAGAGGGGTTGGTTACAAGGGTTGTGCAAGGGTTCAGCAATTCTTGACCCCTCAGGGATGGACAATGAGGTGGTTGTCCTTGCAAAAGAGTCACCAGTAGGGAGAAATAAAGGGGGAATTACAAGGTCCTCTCTTACTTGCTCAATTTTTTTTAATATCATCAAAACACTAAGTTATATTTCTTTTGTTTACTTCAACATGTTTTATTTTAAACACTAGCTAGACATGAGCCTTAAAGGTTGGATTTATAATGTGTACAAAAATTTGCCAATTTTTTATTCTTACCTAATATTTTTGTCAGTCAATATGTTACTATAAAATGTTGTATTCTTTTAAATAAATTTTATACTAATTTTGAGATTTGTCAGAAACCTTACCTGTAATTTTGGCAATTTCTGCGGCACATTTTTCTGCAAACCCTATCCTTGTGTTGAGCCCTGTGCCAACGGCGGTGCCGCCAAGTGCCAACTCATACAGGCGTGGCAAGGTGGCACAAACACGGTCAATGCCATTCTTTATCTGAGCGGCATAGCCACTGAACTCTTGACCCAGAGTGAGTGGGACAGCGTCCATGAGGTGGGTGCGACCAATCTTTATAATTGGTTCAAACTCTTTGGCTTTGCAATCCAGCGCCTTGTGGAGCACACCCAAGCCTACAAGGTTGAAACAAAACATGTAAGAGGAAGAGAGGATATGTGGGAATGAGAGAAAATCGCTTTAGAGGTGTGGGGAAAGTAAGATTACAGGAAATGAAACAAATAGAATTGTGAAAAAAAAATAATTAAAATCTGAAAAATAAGATTTTTGAGGCAAAATAATTACATAAATACCCTTATGGAGTAAACAACAAAATGTACATATAGCGCAAAAAACAATAACTTTGTACTTAATCCATCCACCACTTTATCCATACTTCCGTATCCTTGCATATTCCTTTCACTTCAACATCATCCAACACTGAGTCATACATGCTCTTTTATACTTAAAACTCTTTTAGTGTTTCTCTTTTTTAAATATTCATCCTCAAAATTTAGCCACGTCTTACAAGGCCTAACCCTTCCTTTTGATCCGCAAAATCTACCTTCATATTTTTGCTTTGTCACTTAATCCACACTCATGCTCTGAACATGCCCAAACTAAAAGTAAGATACATTTTTCACATTTACCTATTATATTTCCTCACACACCGCAATCCTCCAGCCCCAATTCATTACAGACTCTGTCCATACAATTTTTTCCACATACATTTCTTATAAATCTCATTCCAACCGCATTCACTTTGCTCCGGTGTTTCTAATGACAAACCAACGCTTCACATCCATAAAACATTGTTGGTGTCAGCAAACTTTTATTTACTGCCATCTTTGCCTCTTTCGATACAACTAAAATCTTGGCCATAGTCCACATACATTCAACTACTCTCTGAGATGCATTCACCTATCTGTCAATTTCACCATATATTCTTCCATTTTTACTGAACATTCGGCTCAGATACAAAAAATTGTTCACTAGTTATAGCAGTTTACTATTTATACTAAGATAACAATTATCAAAAACTATCACCCTAGTTTTGGAGACATTTATATCAAGCTCTATTATGCTTGTCACTACATTCATCAATATAATACATTTTGCAAGTAACTTATTTTCAGCCATTAATACAGCATCATCTGCATATAGCAGCACTCCCATATTAACATCATCCTCACAAGCATCCCTCATGCACTTACCCAAGAATACATTAAAAACATTTGTAACATAACACAAACTTGTCTAACATCCTGTTCAATGCCAAACCATTCGCTCAACGCTCCATCTACTCTTAACGCATATTTTACTTCCATGATATAACGCCATTATTGCATTCGCCAACCATGCATCCACAACATACTCTCTCAGAACATTCCATAACAAATTCCTATTCACCCAATCATATGCTTTCTACAGATCAACAAATGCACATTAAACTTCATACCTTACTACCATGTTTTTCTCAAGCACTTGTTGCAATGCAAATATTTGGTCCATGCAACCTCTACCTGACATGAAACCATATTAAATAAGAATATAACTGTAGTCTACATAGACTCAAACACCTTGTATACTTCTATAAGAAATATTTAAAACAAATTATATGATTACTAATACAATCATTTAAAGTGTGGCAGAAAGGAGGGCGAGTAGTTTTACAGTTTTTATAGGATTATATTTTTTTGGCCAAAATAAATCAAATCTTTCTCCAGTAGCAACGTAGAGTTTAGTTTTTTGCACATGCTAATATACACAGATCTTGAATATCTGTCAAGGATGTCCTGGAATTTGGTCAAAACTTTTTCTTCTTATTTAAAAAGTTTTGACAAAATTCCAGGACACCCTGGACAGATATTCAAGATCTGTTGATATTAGTATATGCGGAATACTAAACTAAACTCTATGTACTGGAGAAATATTTGATTTATTTTTCCCAAAAAATTTCAATTCAATAAAAACTGTAGAGATACTTTTGCTCCCTTTGGCCGCACCTTAAAATTAAAGGTTGAAATCAGATGAATTAAAAAAAAATTGGAGATGACAGGATTTAAACACACCAACTCTAGATTATGAGAATGTCACTCTACCGACTTAGTGAAATTGACAAAATCACTTTCAGAATGTTGCAACCCAAGACGGGGATGGGATGGTATCCATTTTGTTACATTATGCTCTACTCGACAGACAAGCCCTGTCTCCCACAGTGTGAGGCTGGCGAGTAGAATATGCTTGCTATTCAATCGTGTGAGGTCAGTTCTTGCAGCACAAAAGTTTCAAAATTAGGGGTTTGCGAGTTTGTGTGTGAGATGAGAGAAATACGATAGCGAATCGAAACTCATACATTTTCAAAATTAGGGGTCCTGGGAACATTCGGCCAAGCAAAGACGTTCAACGCCTGTGCCAGGGAACGTTTAGACAAACAAAGACGTTGTTCCCTGCGCCAGGGAGAGTGTTAATAACTTCAAACACCTCATTCCTGTTAATTATTTAGCTCCTTATAGCATTTTACCTATTTTCTGCTACTTTCTATACATTTTAACCATAAAAGTGCTCAGAGTACTCCCTTCATTCGTCTTATATTGTTTTCATCCCAAATCATATCAGCACATTCTTTCTGAACGCCAAAGGTATTTCCTTGCACTCCTTGTTTCATTCTCTTTACACACTTCCAGAACAGCTTCTTGTTCCCTTCAAAAGCTCATTGCATTCTTTCATCTTCTTTTAATAATTTCGATAAGTAGTAATGTACAGTCATATCAAATAAAATAAGTTGCACTTGGGTTAACATTCAGGCAGAGTAGTTTCTATAAATTTTATTTTGAAAACAAAGATTTTATCAGTTAATTGTTTTTCCTTTTCTTTAACAAGTAAAAATATATTTCAAGGTAAAAATCAAAACTAAATGCCCGTGTTAGTGGGGTGTATATATCTTTTTAACCAAGGCAATGTGCAATTTTACCTGGCAATAGTGTGGTATGTATTTCTCGAGCCACAGCTATGTGCATCGCTGTAGGAAAGGTGTCATTAGAACTTTGACTTTTGTTAACATGATCATTTGGATGAACTGGTGTTTTTGAACCCAGTTTTCCACCAAGAATCTCTATTGCTCTGTTGCTGATAACCTGTACACAAATTAAAACAAAAAACAAAGTAAATCTCTTTCTCAAAAATAACTTAAATCTGAATGAAAGCTAAAGAAAATATCTTATTAGTTTGTAAAAAAACTAAATATATTATTTTACACATAAACCATATTGATAAACACTATTATTCAATAACTTGCTAAATACAATAAATTATAAGCAATTTAGTTACTCTAAGATTATTTTCAAATTTTTATGTTTAAATTAAGTGACGATTCCAAATAACTATGTTGTAAGAAGCATTTTTAAAGCCTCACCTCGTTGGTGTTCATGTTGGTTTGTGTGCCGGAACCAGTCTGCCAGATGACCAGCGGGAAGTGATCCTTATACAGTTTACCACAGATTACATCATCACATGCCTGACAGATTGCATCTGCCAGTTTTGGTTCGAGCCCAAACTCCTTATTGATTGTTGCTGCTGCCTTCTTCAGGATACCCATCGAGGTGATAATGGGAAACTGCACACAACACACAGTGCTGTTACAAACAATATATGCACACTACTGTATACATAGGCTACAAGTTGCGATAAGTTGATGCCAACGATCAAACTTTTGCCCTCCTACATTCACAGACTTAGGTCATGGCACAGCTCGGCCATGGATTTGAGAGATATAGTTTCCGCTATGGCTCACCGGTAAGGGAGGAAATTGTTTGTTCTCAAGGACTTGAATCTGTACTGTCTGAAGCAGTTGCACTCTTACAAACTTGGGTTCGAACATGCATTCTTCTAGGGCCGTTTGTGTTTTGTTCACTATAATGTCTGTATCATATATCGCTGAGCTTCACATCAAACCAAGGATAACAACTTGAGATAAAAGCTGATTGAAGATAATGATGTGCATTGGAGTTATATTCTTCTTATATGTGCAATTTCATACGCTATAAAGAACACCAAACTCAGAGTGACCCAGGTACAAAATGAGCGTGCCGACAAGAATCTACACTATCCAGAGGTTCCCACGAGCCCTAATCAACACCAGGGAACAGGGGTTCTGATGGTAACCGGCAGCATCGAGACTGTGCCCGCAATAAAGTTCCTTGGAAAAGTAATCTATTGTAAGTAAAATTAATGTTTTAAGCTGAAATGAATAGTTGTGACTTGTATAGGAAAAATCGATGGAAGCTCCAACTAATGTTCATGTTTAATTTCTTCCTTAAATCTACTGTACTATATTGATGTATCAAAGATAGTATATTTTAGTCTGAGAATGTGTTCCATATGTAGCCTAGTTAAACATGTTTAAGCGCTTCTGTCATTTGCCCTTGTTATTACGGACAGATTGCTTGTGCAAGAAATTATTTGCCCAAGTTATTACAGGCATGGTGAATCTTGCACTATAAAAATATACTAGCCTGAGATATTTCGTTAACAAAATGTACATGAAAAGATTGCTCAATAACAATAAAATAAAGCCATTGCAGATTTCTATACTAATTATAGTTTATAACTGACAGTCCTTAACTTGGATTGTGTTCCTTGTAATCTTTTGCCGCTATTTTGATATTTAATTTAGATAATTTAAAATGTTTGAAGAAAGGGATGAAGAGTTTAGTGACTTGGATGAAATCGATGTTGATGTCTTGAGTAGTGATATAAATATATCTGAGGTGCCCAGTGTTTTAGAAAATGGCTCTATTGACTTGTCTGTAGTCAGATAGTGGTGTAAAGTAAATATAACAGAGCAGCTTCCCGAGTGTCCAACCAGACTTCAGTTTCAAGGAGCTTCATCTCCAGGAGATTTTGGATATGTGTGTGTGTATGTAAACTTTTGGGAAATTTGTAGAGAAATATTTATATTAAAATAAAATTATGTTATTTTAAAATTATCATTAAATCATAACAAATATTTTTAATCTAAAAATTAAGATTATAATGAACGCTTTACATATTTCTCCAAAAATTCTAGGAGAAATACATGAATTAATTTTTTTAAATAAATTCCTTTAATTAAGTTAAATTTAAGACATTAAACTACAAAGGAAAATAAAGATATTTTATGAGCCCCAAATTCATAAAAATTGTGACAAAAATACCTGCCACTGAGGGGTTTAAGTTACCACTTATTTCATTCACCTATTAAATATATGTTCTAGTTTTTAAATAACTTGACAAAAATTAGCCTATTATGATGCCCACCACTAGACTCGTGGATTTAATTGTGGCCCTCAGGTACTTAAGATGGATATCCCTGAGGTATACCATAGTGCAATAATGTCAGGTAAGCTCGCTATCTTATAGAACAGAAGAATAATACACGATTAATACATTCACATAAAAAGTGTATGTTAGATGTTCTATATTTTTTAAGTTCTTACCTACGTTTATTTATAATCAGTTGCCATAGTTTAATTTTAGATGGTTGGAAACTACCTTTAAAAAATTATGGATTTTCTTTTCTTTTTTGAAGTAAATAGAGTAAACAATGAAACCATAATAAGTTGTGGACCCATCTTACCGGCATTCTCTCGGTGTCTACACCAATTGGAAAGTTGTTTATTGAGCGGACAGTTTGTGAGCCATAGTACTTGTCAGCTGGAACCTTTACTTCCCCCATGGTATCTTTCTCAATCCTGAAGTCTCCATCTTGTTCCTGACAACACAAATATCACAACTATCTGAAATTTTACAAAATAATGTACTGTTCATAAGATAAATAAAAAATCTTTGAAAGCATTTTATAAGACACAAAAGCCTCATTGCTAGTAGATTTTGATTTATTGATAGGCTACAAATGAAACCACTAGCTGTGTCATTAGAAAGTCAAACACAATCATTAGTTTACAGAACCATATTTATATCAGATTTTTTAAAAGGCTGGTTATTTAACGGCTCATTCTTTTGTCATAACTTATATGAGAAAAAAATAAAAAGTGGCAAAAACTTAGTCACAGTGACTGCTTGGATGCTTGCCTAAGCACCAACTAGCCCTTGTTCTAGCTGTTGGGCAGTCCGGTCCTGCGTTTGACCTCAAGTTATGTAATTATTTATTGCTTTTCTAATTATTTAGGGGACATGTCATCAGTTTTGTGTGAATAAAACCATATATGTAATTATCATTTTAATGCTGCTTCTTTAGAAAGTCAACACATCGTGTTCCATCATTTAACGGCTTCCATGATTATGCTACAATAACTTGAGTACTGAAATATGTCGGCCAATTAAGATTCCAGAAATCTACATCATAAACTGGAACACCTAAAGGAGTAACAGGACCATCAATCAGATAAGACATCGATAAATTAAAATGATTTTTAAGAAAAATGTGGGTATTGTAACTTTTATACTATAAACTAAATCATAAAACCTTTGAATAGATACATTTACAATATTTTATACTTTTAACTTTTTCTTTTAATAAGTTGTATTTATCATTCTTATAAAAACTAGTCTGATAATTGTTTGTTTAATATATTGTGAATGTTAGTTTGACCAATTTGACTCATATAATGAACAAATATGGAGTCAAGGTAAATATCTTAAATATACAAAGTGTGTTATAAAAGATAAAACAGATATTCCTAGAGTACAAACAACTTGTACAGGGTTTCAATTATAATGAAATTTATTTTCAATACCTATTCAATTTTATAAATTAAATAATTTGAACATATATCTTTGCAATTTGTAAATGACAATATCTAGGTCTTAACATATATTTTATTTTTCTACTCGGTTTAGTTTTTTGAATGCATGGATAGTGCGGAATCAAGTATGGAAAAAGAAGACTCTAGAGAAGGATCTGGAAAAAATATTAACTAGAACAGTAATCAGTAAACAACAACATAGACCTTATAACCAATGTTTTTAGGATTAATTGATTTCAATAAAGAGCGATTGTTTTTGAACTCTTAATTTGTTTGTCACTAACCCACTACTTTTGGATTTAAAAAAAATCTGTTTCAATGAACTTCTGACATAGTAATCAAAATATCTGAGTCTTTGGAGGTTCATTATATCCAAAGTTGACTGTATTTTGTTTCCTGTCTGATTTGATTGCCAGATAAACCTCATATCCATAGGTAAATAAGGATTACATCCAAAAAGAATACATCCATTAACAAATAATAATTTGGTTTAGTTAGTTGTTTCATATTCACACTAATAAGTAGACCTAATGTTTCTTTGACAAATAAAAATTACACATAGATAAGGATTTGATTTAATCTCCAAGTACCATTTAGGAAACCATATAATCATTCCAGTAAATATTAAACTCATTTACTACAAACCCTTTAATAAATATTTGAACTAAGCCTAATGTCTGATTGACACTATCTCAGTTGCCTAGGCAGCCTCCTTAAAGCAAAATACCCTTTCCGGCAATCTGTACAAATTAAGTTGCATATAGAACAGCTAAAATAATAAGTGTTCTATCAACGACCAATTTAAATTCTGTCAGATATATTTTAGGGCCAAAAATTAATTTGTTTGTAATGAAAACCATCCCAAACTTCCATAAGCCTAAAAATATTATGTTTGAGTGAGTTGAGATTTTAATGTTTTTATAAAAGATATTGATACAATCTGTTAGGTAGGGATAACTGAGCACAAGGTACTAAAATAGTTGGTAATAGTCTGTAAAGAGGGCAGTATTCTTTACATTCTTATGTCGTTTCATGACTTAATTTTTTTACCATATATATATATATATATTTTTACCATGTGTGTGTATATATATATATATAAAATCCCAGAATGTTCATAATATTATGTTATTGCCAACTGGAAGATCATGTCATGTTGCGACATTATTTTGAATACCCATGTTCTCAATATTAATAGCCTATTCTGCACTTAAGATAGATTTTTACCTATTGCCTAGCCTCTGGAATAATTTAAAAATAGGCCTATTAATTTTGTTTATCAATGGAAATTGAAATAATCTTGTCCCAAAATATACTCTTTAAGTTCCATTCCTTTACAAGTTATTCTGTGATATAGATGAGTTAGTTTTTATTTTCTTCTTTTATTAAATTTACAAACTAAGCCTATATTGGTTGGGATCACCATATTCTTATCATGATAAGAAATATATTTTATTAATGTAGAAAAAGTATAATGTATTCTCACTATAGGTGTTTTTATTTCATTCATCTACCATAGTAGCATAAACAAATGAAATACTTAGTGAGACACAACAATAAATCACACGAATGTGTCAAGTTCATTTGTAGTTTGGTATCATCTAGAAAATTATTTCATTTTTTGACATAAGGGATATCAAAGTTTTACCACGATTTATTTAAAGGCAACAAGAAATTATATAAATGTTCAGCAGTGGCAAACATCAACAAAATAGTATATATTTAATATTCAAACATTTTATTTTGGTTAAAAATAGCTAGCCTAGTTACATAAATGTATCAGTGCTATTATTATAGTTAGGTTAGTGCTCTAAACTAATTTGCATACGAACCATTTTTGATGAACTAGAGCTGCTGTAAAATTTAAGTCCTGAGGAACGATGTACCAAACGTAACTCCACGGCTCCTCGTCCTATGCGGAGGAATGGATTAACAGAAGTTGCCATAGTTGATTTTCAGGTTCTTGTTTACGAACAGATGGGGGAGATCGTGTTGCCAAGGTCCAAAGTCAGGTCAGGAGCATAGACAAAAATATAGTCAGTAGATCGTTCCGTTTAGTGGCGCAGCCTTACGGCGTTTGTCTGAGCGATAGCAGACGACTTTTAATTGAAAAGTTCATATAACGCAACAGTATATTTTTACATAACAAACCTAGATAAAATATTATGTAATATTGTAGGTTAAAGGTAATTCAAAATTTATAAATATTCATACTATAGTAGTTATAATATATAAAGGTAAATATATTAAAACAAAAGAATATCTGAATAGCAAAGTTACAATTTAAATAACTATTTCAATTTTATAGGGTGGTATTGCTGCTGAATTCACAAGCAGCCGACCAATATTATCTTTTTTTGGCTGTGAATGGAAATTATTTTGAAATTGTGGGATGCTAATTTAATGGGTAAGTGTTGTAATTTGATAATTTGTATATCCATACTAAACACAATTGACTATTCGAAAATATATTTTGGTGTTTGGTCAATATTAATAAAATTTGAATGATAAAACCATGACCATAAACTGTTTTCTGCCTGTATTAGTGTCCTTCATTCTGAAAAAAAAATCTAACCCAGCTTAAAAGCTTTCGGACCCGTTTTATCATAGCTTAAGCTTTTGTTATCATGTTGATAGTTTAAATTATGACTTAAGACCTGTAAGTTACTTTGCATAATATTTTACTAATTTATTACCAATTTTAAATGTTTCACAGAGTTTTATTTTATCACCCATTTGGGACTCATTTCCTCTCTAATGTAGTTTGTATGTTTTATGTTCAAATTTGAACCAAGGGGATAATACGGGGGTGGCTGGTGTATATTATAAACAAATGGAAATACTATTGTAGCACTTTACTTAGACGTCTTCAAACCTTTATGAAACCAATCTGGGAATAAAGGGTGCAAACAGATCAACTTTAATATAAGTTACCTAGGTCTTTTAGGTGGGTGTAGGACTCAGACCGATTTGCTTAAGGTCCAACCAACAATTCAATTTGGGAGTCTTATTTGTCTAAAGACATGGATAAAACAAGGCAGCCAACTTTTAGGATCAAAATCCATATTCCACACACTTTTTTTTCATTGAAATGGGTCAATCATACTTCATATTTAAAACTTATTGGTTACCATTATATAAATATCCTGACAATTGCTCTATTATCACGATAACTTTTGATAGCATATGCTAAGTTAACCTTGAAACAGCAAGATTTATCTCAGCCATGTTAATGTGATAAAATAAAACACTACTACAGTAGCCCCATGACTTCTTTGGTGCTGACTGACAGCTCACAGCTGACTTCTGACAGTCAACATTTTGGTATATACCTAAATTTTGACCGTCAGAAGTGACAGCTGCTCAATAAATGTTTTTTGGAGATCATATGTTTCGTCGTAGGGATACATAATTTGGTCTGGTAACTTTTCAAAGCTTTTAGCTGTCAGCTGTGAGCTGTCAGTCAGCACCAAAGAAGCCGTGGGGCTACTGTACATAACTTGGTAAAATGAAATAAACTATTTAAATTTGATTTATTTTAACATTTTCCAGGTTCACCTAACCTAAGATATCCAAATGTTTTTAATTATCTAGCGGGTAGAATTGGACGGAGGGAATGCACACACATAAGTATGGGTATTAAAATCACCCTGCCAGAATTCAAACACTTATGTCTTATTGTTCAAATATATTTTGAAAATACTCCTAGCAAACATGATTACAAACCACTTTGCTAGAATAAAAGTTTATTAGGATATTTTGTAGTAACTTTTAAAAAAATGCACACATATGCACCAACACTTCATTGCATTGCAAATCAGGGGGTAAACGGGTTTATCTAGGCCAACAGCTTGGAGTGGATATGATCAAAATAATATATATAATCTTAGTTAAGTCTTTTTGTACTGTTAAAATCATAATTTTAAGACTAACTAACTAAATCCTGGCAGATCATTGGAGATTAAGTTAGATAGTTTAGAACTATTATTATGAACAAACCCACCTCGGTGGCGTAGTTGGCTAAAGCACTTGTCGTGTTGAGCTCGACTGCTGAAGAAGGGGAGATCGAGGTTCGAATCTCGGTCGGGTGAACTGGGGGTGGTTTTTCCTAAATGGTTTTCCACTCTCCCTCCACGAAAATGCGGGTTCACTTCCTCTAATTCAACCTTCCCAATTCCTAATCCATTAGAGTAATTAGTACTTAAAGCGTATAATCCGAACAGGTAGTAAGATGCTGTGCTAAATATTATTATTATTATTAAGGTTTTAAGGCCCATCGACACATTGAGGTCATTAGGGCCTATTATTATTATTATTATTATTATTATTATTATTATTATTATGAACAATCATAAAACATCTTTTTTTAATCTTTAAATAATAATACCTACTGTCACACACTTTGAAGCTGCTGACAAAGATAATAGAGACGAGACTAAGGAAGTTGGTAAAACCATCATTAGAAGAAGAGCATGATGGATTAAGGAAGGACCTCATAGCTGCACTTAGAATGCTAATGGAGAAATCTCGAGAACATTGGATGAACCTCGTTATGGTAGGATATATCAGGGCATAAAAGGGCCTGTGACGGCGCTTAGAGGGAGATGATCCGGCAATGTCTGGATGTCACGAGTGAGCCATACTTCCTGATTGACAAAGTGAGGATGTTATATCCGAGATGTATCATCTTTATCCAGATAGGGAATGGAAGCTCATTGGTTTAAGACAAAGAGAGGAATCCTACAAGGGAGTGTCTTATCAACACCCCTGTTCATCCTACCGTAATAATGGACCGGATTATAAAATCTACCAAGGAGACTGACCATGGTATTTGCAGATGATGTTTGAATGTGTGGAATGACAAGTTCAAACAATTTGAATTAAATATAAGTAAAACTAAAGCAGTGGAAATTATGGTCTGCAAAATCTAACCTAGAAATAATCCATTTTGATGAATTATACAACATAATCCATGCATTTATTCATTTCAAGGCTACCTTTTGACTACCTTCTATACATATTATTAATGTGATTCTTCTAAAAACATCCACACCACACTCAGTATAGGCCTGTTATGGGGTTGGACCAAATAGGTAATCAGGGAATGTAATAATGTTCTAAGGACAGTAAGAACATGAATTGTAAGAAAGTTCTATATTAGATGTACTTTTTACCCACAGTTAAATATGGACTTTGAATGTATGAGGGTACAGGGAGGCCATGGGAGTTAACGTGTTAGCTGTAACAAAGAGAAACAGGATTAGGAATGAAGTTGTCTGGGAAAGAGCAGGAGTACAGGGAGGCCATGGGAGTTAACGTGTTTAGCTGTAACAAGGAGAAACAGGATTAGGAATGAAGCGGTCTGGGAAAGAGCAGGATTACAGGGAGGCCATGGGAGTTAACGCGTTAGCTGTAACAAGGAGAAACAGGATTAGGAATGAAGTGGTCTGGGAAAGAGCAGGGGTAAAGGGAGTACATGAGATAGTAGAAGAAGTAAGGCTGAGGTGGTATTGGCATGTGATGAGGATAGAAGAGGAAACAATCCGAAGGAGAATGATGAAGATGAAACATGTTGGAAAAAGACTGCAAGTGATTCCTAGAAAGAGATGGGAAGGGCAGATAACAGCAAGTGTGAGGGAGAGGAAAAGAATGGAAGCAAATAAAGAACATGCATGGACCTTCTTTGTTCACAGATAGCATTGATAACATTTTTACTCTATGATTTCCTATTTTATAGGTAGGTGATAATAACTATCAAAAGAGACAAATGAAGCTCACATGACTTAATTTAAAAAGAACAAACTTTTCGGCCATAAGGAGTTCTAAAGTTAATGGTCTCCGGAATGTAATTTCACCATCCATTCCCTATCCTGACACCCAAACTCCTTCCAATCCATTTTCACACTTTCCTCCCATCAACATATCTGCCTTTCAAGAGAAGGAAGGCCTCCGTTGTATCCAAGATAGTTGATACGCTCAGTTTGTTTCTAGGGTTGCTGGCGATATGTTTCTATCCACGCATCGGAGAGTGAAGGGCTCCTGGAGAGATGTCATGACAGAAGCCGCATGTCAAACATGGTTTGCTTTGTCGTGGATATAGTGTGTTGAACCATTGACTTTTGTTTTTTGTAACTTGAGTAGGCCACCTAGTGTCTTCCATTAGGGGTCATCTTCTGGGTGTTGCCATGTCAGCTGTGTCGCGGCTCGGACAATCTCACCTGGCTATCCCATGATCTGTTTGATCACTGTGCTTGCCGCTAGTGGCTGGCCAATTTTGTGGCATCCTTCAACACAGAGGTCGCAGTCGATCTTGTTGTTTGAGACTGACCTGGGCTAAATAACCTGAGGACGTGCTTACGTTATTGTTGTATCTCCATCTTGTTGTTTCTTCAGGTTTCCCTACTAAAATGTTGTGTGTACATCTGTCATCACCCATATGCACCATATGATCAGCCTGCACTCCTTGAGTATCTTTAATAAGTCTAGAGATGTATACAAGCCATGAAGTAGCCTACAGTACAGTAGCCCCATGGCTTCTTTGGTGCTGGCCGACAGTTTTGAAAAGCTACCAGACCAAATTATGTATCCCTACGCCGAACCATATGTTCTGCAAAAACATGTATTTAGCAGCTGTCACCTCTGACGGTCAAAATTTAGGTATATACCTAAATCTTGACTGTCAGAAGTCAGCTTTGAGCTGTCAGCCAGCACCAAAGAAGCCATGGGGCTACTGTACTTCAAAATGTAACTTTATCCATTTCCCTGTTCATTCATTCCTATTAGGAATAAATATTTCAAAGACTCTTAAACCTATTTATTTTCGGTTTTTAATTAAAAGTTATACATTTCTTTTAGTTATGACCTTATTCTCTGCCAGAAAATCTACATCATTTGCTTAAGTCAACCCCTTATAATGTCAGACCCGTGTATCCTCTTTCAAGGACCAAACTGTATGTTCAAGGGAAAAGTTAAATAGTGATTGATATGATTGTGAATTTCAAATGTAGGCCCTTTCCCACACCATTTGATGGAAACTCGGAGTAACATGTCTTAGGGTCTTAAAATATAAATTAATGAAAGCTATTTTTAGTAACTTTTGTATCTGGTCAATGGGCAAATAATTGGCTGAATTTCTATTTTATTATAAAAAAAAAGGTTTTACCACGTTTGCAATTTACACTTCTATAGCATATTTTTAGTTAAATAATATAGGCACTAATTTGTATAGGCCTACGTAGACAAATAAATGTTATGTTGCACCACACAATCTTTCTCTCTCTCTCTCTCTTTGATCTTAAAATAAAGACATTTATTAAAAATGTGTAAGATTTGTGAAACAAAATAATATACACTGTTACAAAAACATTGAGAAAAGAGGAACCTATCAGTCCACTAAAGAGTATAACATTCAATTTCATAATTCATATTGCTCCATAAAAAATGTATAGTAGAAACTTTTATATATATATTTCATTTAACTCATGATTATATATATATATATATATATATATATATAAATACAGGGACACTATATTTCATTTAACTCATGATTATATATATATATATATATATATATAAATACAGGGACACCTGTATAAAATACCAAAATAACTATTAGTTTTATAAAAAAGGTTTCAAATTATAATATTGTGTTTTTCAAAGTACTAGAACATTACAATGATACCTTATTTCGTATCTCAAATAGTTGCGTATATAAAATGATCAAAATTGGAAATGTCCTCTCCTCATGAGCACCCTTATAGTCATTTTCAATGGAAAATGAGAATTTCCATTTGGTTTGTAATGTTAAGCAATGACTGAATACAAAATTTAATTAAAATTGTTAGAGCAGATTTTGAGAACATATATTTTCTCTCTTTTTGCCTGTCAGTAAATTATCCTTAATTTTATGGTCAAATATATAATTCCATCAAGACCTTGGGGGAACACTATAAGCACCCTAGATACCAAGTCTTAGCCTGATTGGTTAAATGCTTTTGGCTCTTAGATCGAAATACAGGCAGGCAGCATTGTGAAAAACACTTTTTTTTGTTTCATAGGGTTATGAAACATTATCAAAATCTCGAATTTGATTATTTTGGTGATCACAAATCTCTTCGAGTGGCCAAGAGAAAATAAAAATTTCCTAGTTTTTTATTCTTTTAAATCACTGACTTTTTTAGTAAAGCATTGAGAAAATTCAGATGTTTTCTGACCAGTGTGAAAATCTACACCCTAAAAGCCTTTCTTTTAAAAACCTTAATCACATTGTATGATATTAGGAACCCTATCATAGTAGCAATAAAAATAATCTATTTACCAATTATTACAAACCAAATATAGATTATCCATCTACTCACAAAATACAAATTAAGTAGTCATGAAAAACGAATGCTTTGTGTTGGTAGACACACCATAGCACTATTTATCAGAGTTTAGGTGATAGAGAGACATCAAATGGAAGTTATGCAAACTGGAGGACCACCAGGGCCCTGGGAGAAAGCTATGCAGAAAAAACATCATTTTTATGCAATTCCATTTTGTGACTTTATATAAAAGAAAAAAAAAATTAAGGAATTAAATGAAATGTCTAAAAGAAATATATAATTACATTTAATTACCAATCAGTTATCTTTTTGATTATTCTTAACATTTTAAACCTCATAATTTTTGGTAATTAATTGTTCAGGTTGGTTGACTTTATGGTTGGTACAGGTTTCCTTTTATATTTGTCTTGTGTCTACCATTAAAATACAGCATGGTATGGATATTTAATATTTAATCCAGCCACACTGTTTGTCTTGTATTACATGTCAAATAAGTGTATTAAATGTTACCAACATTTTATTAATTTGCTATTATGACTAATTTTCCTGGGATCCTGCGGACCACATTTTGAGAAACACTGCTCTCTAGCTTTTAGCAATATATTTATATATTCTATAGTTTCTATATTATATTAATATATATATATTATAAGATAAGATTATACATATTTTATAAAAATCCCACATTTGTAGCTGACAATTTCCGCACGTCCATCATAGACTGCCTTAAAATATGAGTGAAGAATTACCCTGGGCACAGGACGATTCCTGGATAGCTCAGAGGTTAGAGCATTGGCGTACTAAGTCAAAGGTCCCGGACTCAATTTTTGTGTCCAGGTGTCATTTTTCAATTTTCAGATTATAAATTTTATAGTTTCTATTAATTTTATTGACTTTTATTGATGACTTCATGAAATCTAGCCACAAGTTATGACTTGCATTAATGACTATGTGACTTCTAGCCACATTGATTGTATTGTATTAATGACTATATGACTTCTAGCCAAACTGTTTGTCTTGTATTAATGACTATGTGACTCCTAGCCACACTGTTTATCTTGTATTAATGACTATGTGGCTTCTAGCCACACTGTTTATCTTGTATTAATGACTATGTGACTTCTAGCCACACTGTTTATCTTGTATTAATGACTATGTGACTTCTAGCCACACTGTTTGTCTTGTATTAATGACTATGTGACTTCTAACCACATTGGTTGTATTGTATTAATGACTATATGACTTCTAGCCACACTGCTTGTCTTGTATTAATGACTATGTGACTTCTAGCCAAACTGCTTGTACTGTATTGATGACTATGTGACTTCTAGCCAAACTGCTTGTCTTGTATTAATGACTATGTGACTTCTAGCCACACTGTTTGTATTGTATTAATGACTATGTGACTTCTAGCCACACTGCTTGTCTTGTATTAATGACTATGTGACTTCTAGCCACACTGCTTGTCTTGTATTAATGACTATGTGACTTCTAGCCACACCACTTGTCTTGTATTAATGACTATGTGACTTCTAGCCTCACGGTTTGTATTGTATTAATGACTATGTGACTTCTAGCCACACTGCTTGTCTTGTATTAATGACTATGCGACTTCTAGCCACACCACTTGTCTTGTATTAATGACTATGTGACTTCTAGCCGGTATACTTTCATTTATAACTATTGAACTTAATAGATAACCTTCTTTTAGTTAAAACGAAGTTGTCTAAAAGTTGACCTCTCAGGATGTTATCTCTAGACAACTCATGCTACATGGCTTAATTGGAGCGAAAACTTTTTCTTCTTTTTTTCAGGGCTTTAAAGTCATCATGAAGATCAGACAGAACACAGCTAAAAACCGGATAATTTTCATTTTAAGATTATGTGACTGTTAGGAATTGGATAACTCAAATTGTTTTGCTTGTGAAGATTTGTGTATAAGTTGGAAGTGGAGGGTTTTCTCCAACATTCAACTGCAATGGAGTACTTCAAGTGAGTCAATTATATGATCGTTATTGCTGTTTTTTCAAACATTATCTTATAATTTACTATAATTTAATTCTAAGTCTAGATAACTTTGGGTCAGCTAAATAAAGAATAAGTTTTTTTTAGCTCCTTAACTTATTAAAATTTGCTTATGATGCACCTTTTGAAAACAAATTAAAACTAACACTGGATTGGCAGTGACAGATGGGGAGATTTGAGTTCAATCCTTGTCAGCTTTATTGAGAAGATTTTTCCTAAATTTCTTCTCACTCCTTCTCAATGCAAATATAGGTACATTTTCTCTAAAATCAACCTTCCTCATTTCTACCTCTATAGCCTAGTATACATGGGTAGCCTGGATGGGACGTATGACACGGTGCACAAACATGTTAGGTACTCAGTTGAATAATAGATGGGCAGTTCCCTGAGAAAGCAGACATGGAACTCGAAAATTAAAAATTAGTTTATAATCAAGTTAACCATATCATAGGATAGCTAAAATACTGTAGTTTTATATTTGAGAAACAATTTAACAAAAATAATGAGTTTTAAATCATTAGTAATATTATAGCAAACCCCATTTGAATTAAAGCCCAGGCTTTCATAGTCAAAAATAGTATTTAAAAGCGTTATAAGACATTTAAATTGTGGTAAAACTAAATGTTTAGCCTAACTAGATAAGTCAAAAGTGATTTACTAAAAATAAATCAAATCTGTGGTGTCCAAGACAATTTTCTCCCCACTAATCAACATGTTGTCATTTCGTTACCGTTAAAAGGCTAATTGTTGTTCTCTGAGAATAAATTTTTTTTTTCAGAAAGTTTAAAATTTGTTTGCAATAATAGTTTCGCTCACAGAAAATTCACTGACGTTTAAAAAAAAGTACAGCAATTTATTAGACCCTTATTTAACCAGTAACGGAATGACTCATATTGTTAACGGAATGACTCATATTGCTAACGGAATGGCTCTCATTGTTAACGGAATGACTCATATTGCTAAAGGAATGACTCATATTGTTAACGGAATGATTCATATTGTTAACAGAACGACTCATATTGTTAACAGAATGACTCATATTGTTAACAGAACGACTCATATTGTTAACGGAATGACTCATATTGTTAACGGAACGACTCATATAGTTAACGGAATGACATCTAAAGGTAAAGGAATGACAGTCACTAGAAATGGAATAATATTAGTTTTATGTTTTATTAAGCTCGGTGATGAATGAGGTTTACATACATTTAAGTTATGTTATTATGGTTTTAAAAACAATGTTAACTAAATGTATCTATAGGTCTACCTTAAAATAGGATCTACTTAAAAACAAATATTTTGTAAATAAACTTTATTGGACTTTATTGGTGTGTGACTATGAAGAAGAAAGTTGTATGTTTTCACAGTGCAATACTGGTTCTGAAATATTCTTAAAGCATGAGTACTCCTTAGATAGAATATTGATGAAAACTATTGTGAAATGGGAACATTGGGAGACAATGTACCAAAGAGTCACTCTTCAAGACATGGAAGGTACAGTGGGAGACAATGTACCAAAGAGTCACTCTTCAAGACATGGAAGGTACAGTGGGAGACAATGTATCAAAGAGTCACTCTTCAAGACATGGAAGGTACAGTGAGAGACTATGTACCAAAGAGTCACTCAAGAGTCACTCAAGACATGGAAAGTACAGTGGGAGACAATGTACCAAAGAGTCACTCTTCACAGTGAATCATTGTCTCGATGCTCTCCTAAAGTAAAAACCTCATTTTATAACTCACACTTTGATTAAACGCCAACAGACTAAATTTTTTGAGGAAAAAAGAAAGAAAAACTAGTAAAGAACACATGGTTATTCAAGTAGACTTTGCAGAAAACTACACTGTGGAGCAACAAAATGAAATTCAAAGTTCACATTGGGCCAAGTTACAAATTACCATCTTCACAGCTTATATATGGAATGAGAAAAACACAGGTTATCCATGTGCAATAGTTAGTGAGGAGCTAGAACACAATACATATTTTGTTCACAGGTTTCTAGATATGCTTACCTGCCTCGGTGGCGTAGTTGGCTAACGCGCTTGTCGTGTTGAACTCGACTGTTGAGGGCGGGAAGATTGAGGTTCAAATCTCGGCCGGATGAACTGGGGGGGGGGTTTCTAAATGGTTTTCCACTCTCCCTCCACGCAAATGCGGGTTCACTTCCTCTAATTCAACCTTCCCAATTCTTAATCCATTAGAGTAATTAGTACTTAAAGCCTATTACCCGAACGGGTAGTAAGACGCTAAGACGCGGTTCTAAATATTATTATTATTATTATTAGATAAGCTTGACCCATGTTATTTCAGTTGAACCAAGAATAAATACTCTCACATTCATGAATGATGGTGCAGCAAGCCAATTTAAACAACGATTTTTCTTTGCCAACCTAACATATCATAAGGAAAACTATAGACCTAAGCTCCTTGTTTCATGGCATTTATTTGCCATGTCCCATGACAGAGATGTTGTTGATGGAATTGGCGGCACAGTTTGGACCTGTATATCTGGGAAATACGCTGTGCGTAATGCTAATATGTTTGTAGACATTGCACTCTGCAAATGCCCTAATATAACGCTAACTTGTTCTTGCCCAAGATATAAAGATTCATCTAAGTGAATTAGATCAACTGTGGGATTACATATCTCCATTTTCCGAGACCAAGAGCCTTTATGCAGTAATTTCTGTTGCTCCATTTATTATTGAAAATCAGCGTTATTCTTTGTACCAAAAAAGTCTGTCCACAAGTTCCGAGATGAAATTGCAATTTCTCTCATCAGAAATACAAATGGCTCAATCATAACTCTACTTTGTTTCAAGGAGACTTTGCTTTTGTTTGTTTTGTTGTAAAAAAGTCTCAACGATTCTTTGTAGGACAAGTAACACAAGTTGATGGATGTAGTACATCATGTTATAAAATTACGTTTTTAAGAAACAGTGATCAGAGGGAGCAAACTTTTACTTTTCCTGCAAACGAGGACAAGAATTGGGTTGAAGCAAGGAAAATCATTAGGAAATACCGTCACCTAATATTGATAACAGAGATAGGTACTTTTTACACACACCTATCTATGAAGCACATTGAGAAGGTCTACTTTGTCAACTTGTCATTCCATTATTTTCAAATTATTTTCTTAAACAAGTAAATATTTATTATTATTATTATTATTATTATTAGCACCGCGTCTTACTACCCGTTCGGGTTATACGCACTTACGCTAATGTGTAATGGTAGGGTGATTGTGAGATGAAATGAAGGACCTACAGTTTAACGTGGAATCCGAACCACGGTGGAGGCCTGGCATTCCTCACATTCACAAGAGGTCTTGTCAGAGGTGAAGGAAGGGTTTGGTAATCAAATAAATCTTTGCCGGGACTGTGGATCGAACCCCGGCCGCCAGCATAGAAGTCTGACACCTTACCCCTAGACCACCAGGTCACCTAAATATTTATTAAATATAACTTCTAATATATCATTGAATAGCTGATAAGTTTGTCTTAGTGGTCTAAATTGTGTAGCTTCTACATGTGAGTGGTTGGGCTGAGCTTGTACTCTTTTCGTGATAAGTCAGATAACTGTGTCCGAGCAATCTCATTCTGTTACCAACTAATAATTAATTAGTGAATAGTAGCAATAAAATTGATGTTGTTAAAATAAAGTTTATTTTGTTTTGTAAATCGTTTAATAGACATTTGAATTGTTCCTCTTATCAAATTTTCTTTAAAATACTATGAAAGAATTAAACTCGTTCCATTCCTCGTGGAACTGCCCAAGTAGCATAGTATGTCTACATCTAGCAAATTAATGTTTGCTAAAAATACACTGATAAAATATATTATCATAACGTTGCAAATTGTAGCTATAGTAAAAACAAACCACTCCACTTAGGCATATTTTGATAGAAAAGTGTTATTAGGTCACTAGAAACTTCTTCATCTGAATTTGGTGGCAGCAGATCCAATCCCGATAGTCCGTAATTTTGGAAATTTTCTACTGAGTAGGGCTTTACAAAAACTGTACATTATCAATATATTGTGTAAATAACACATTTATTAACAGTTTGCGTATAACCCGAACGGGTAGTAAGACACGGTGCTAATAATAATAATAATAATATTAACAGTTTGAGGAATAATATGTTAGCTTTTGTTACAAACAACTTTCAAAATACTTATATGGGCCATTCTCAAATTGAAGGACAATTATTTATGTCTCCCGCATGTATAACTATTTGGTTGTTTTTAAAACAAGCAACAAAACTTTTTTTGTAGTAAAAATTGTATAAAACTTGATTGAAACATTTAAATATTGTGGTATTAAAAACAAATTTGACCAAATAATTATTAAAAGGCCCTTTCATCACTTCGCTAACTGTCCCCATCCCCGAATTTTGAAGTTTGAAATTATATAGAAAAATAAAGAGAAGAATTTAAATATATATATAAAAAAACCATGATAAAATATTCCCCTGATACTGTTATTGTCTTTTGAAGAATCCATTTTAATAAATATTTATGAATTTTGACATTTTAATCAATGTTTGTTTGTCCCCAAATTACACACTGGACAAACATGTTATTTTTAATTTGGCGCTCAAACCTTCCGGAATGCTCTACTTTTCCCCACTATCCCCATTCAGGTAAATAGTATAGAATATGTTAATTGTAAATCACTTCGCTAACATTAATATCATTTGGAGTTTTTGAAATAACCTAGCCAATACCAATTCATTTGAATGTAAATAGAACAGGAACTAACCTCAATGCTTGTCTGCATCTTTATACTTATATTATGGCTATAAAACTCAAAGTCTGCCAAAAATATCACTTTGCTAACCCTCACTTCGCTAACAATGCTTAGCAACAAAATGGCGTCATCCTCTCACTAACTTCAGTTATGTGACAAAACTAATGATAGTCGTATAGCTCACAAACGGTAAGTAGGCCCCTAAATTGAAATTTTCGATGTAATTAGCAATTTATTTAATACAGTGATAATTACTATTGTTACAAATATTTATATTCAAATTAACCTTTTAAAACATCGACAATGCAAATAACAAATATTTGGTTGAAGCTTCATAATTTATTATACCCAAAAACTTTTTATTTCTATTTTACGGTTTCATGGATAGAAGAAAATAATTTTAGCTCTTTTCTTCACTTTTAGAAAGATACTCTATTATTATTATTATTATTATTTCTCTTTCTACAGAATTTTCATGCAAAATGGACAATCAATGTAAGTAAGCAAATAGTTGAAGCTCTTCCAACTCCAAAAATTGTTCTTAAAGGAAATTGTATTTTTTATAAATTCCAAAACTTTGTTAAATCTTAGGTGTTTGTCATTTGATAATTTAATACTAATATATTTGTAGCACCATTAACACTCTGTTTTTTCAGTTAATAGGCCAGTGGTCATTTTTGTTTGTGTTATTAATATTTAGTTTTGTTGAATCGCTGATGTTTTACAGAATTACACTTCTTGTATTTGAAGAGTAAATAGTATACAACTTATTTAATTGTTTGGTTTTATGGTGGCTACAAATGGAAAACCTGGAAAAGTCAGGGAATTTTTGGATGACAGGGAAACCAGGGAAATGTCAGGGAATTTAACTAAGAATAAGGAAAAGTCGAGGAATTTAAAAATATGTCTAAAATATTCCATTAATTTTGCAACTAAACACTAAAATAAAAGTTAATAACAGGCCTACCTAAATATAACATTTTAATTTTTCAAATAACTGGTAAAACTGTTTATGTTTAGTAGATATAAACTTTTTTTAATATGTGATCAATAATAAATAAAACAAAAGTCATCATCCACCATTAAAACTGAAAAGAAGTAGTCAGGGAAAAATGTTGCTTGGAAAACCTGGAAAAGTCAGGGAATTTTTGTAAAATATGTTTTGTAGCCACCCTGTTTTTGATGAAAAAATATGCATTTAAAATAAAGGTGTAACTTTTATTTAGTCAAATTTGGCTCTGGTAAGTCCAAATTAACTCGTTTTGTTTTCCCAAACATGATCTCGCTAACACTAGCATCACTTCACTAACAACAATAAAATCACTTATTTCTCATTAAAACAGTCTCAGTAAAAAAACAAATATTATTGCCTATCAACTGTAAAACTTAAGTTTCCTTGGATTTTGGGAAATTCAACGTCACTAACATATGAGTTTTGTATGATTCTTCACTTAACAAATCTTAATTCCAATATATCAAGAAAAATGTATCATTGTTTTATACATTGTTAAAAACTATGTTATACTTAGTAAAAATACATATTTTATTTAGAGATTAGAGATTATGATGTATTTATGTGCATCTGAAACAGTGTTAGCGAAGTGATGGATTATGGGTAGTCACTTTGGTAAAACTAAAAAAAACATGAAAAAATTTTAAAATCAAGCTTTACTGGTATTATTTACTACCTACTTCTTTTTAAAAAAAAGTGTAATCAGGCAATACATTATCCTTTTCCTGAAATTTTAATTTTTTAAATTCTTTTGGATTTCGTATTAGGCCCTCAATTTTAGAATGACCCATATAATTATATTCTTGTTTGAGATTTGATGATAGCTTATGGGTCAATTAATCTTCTACCTTTCAACAGCCACTGTAACATGACTGTACCATTTTTTAATAATAATAATACTTAGCACCGCGTCTTACTACCCGTTCAGGTTATACATCTTTAAGTACTAATTACTCTAATGGATTAGGAATTAGGAAGGTTGAATTAGAGGAAGTGAACCCGCATTTGCGTGGAGGGAGCGTGGAAAACCATTTAGGAACCACCACCCCCCTCTCCCCCAGTTCACCCGACCGAGATTCGAACCTCGATCTCCCTGTCCTCAGCAGTTGAGATCAACACGACAAGCGCGTTAGCCAACTACGCCACCGAGGCGGGTGTGTACCATTTTTTTTTTGCAGGACATGATTGCAATCAGAGATTTTCATTGAATATTACAAACAATTTATTTTTCTAGTTGAAAGGGTGTTCCAAATAAATTGGCTAAATGTGTTTCTAGTGTATTTGAATGTTAGCTCGATCCTATTTAAGCTGTCGAATGTTTTAGGTTGCTATTTTCTTGTAGTGTCGGCCACTTGTGTAAGATTGTGGTGCGCACAATACTTGTGATAATTAACAACATCTACTGTATCCCCACCTACGTGGTCTGGATGATGATGATCTTCCCTCTGAAGAAGTATCACCCTGAACTCTACTGGAAGATTGAGGGCCATCTGTTCCATTGGCTGCTGGCCATGGTCAGCATGTGGAGCTGGTCTGCTGGCTACAACAGTAAGTACCAGCTCAGCAATTAGACAATTGCTATATAAAAGTATGTTAACACCAACATTGTTTTATGGATGTGAAGCGTGGGGTTGTCAGGAGAAACACAAGAGCAAGGAGAATGCAACTGGAATGAGATATCTAAGAAGTGTATGTGGAAAAACAGAGTCATTAATGAATGGGGGCTGAAGGAGTGCTGTTTGAAAGAGAATCCACCAGGACATTTTAAAAGAAGTGTCTTACCTTGGTTTGGACATGTTGAGAGGGTGAGTGTGGATCGAGTGATGAAGCAAATATTTGAAGGTATAGTGGTGTGGATAAAAAGGAAGGGATAGGATATGTAAGTTGGGGCTAAATGTTTTAAGACAAATGTGTGAAAAAGAGAAACATTAATTGTTTTAAGACTAGAAGAGCAGAGACTGTGTATGGAGGTTGTTGAAGCGAAGTGAGTATGGCAGGGTAAGGAAGTATGAAGAATGCTAGTGAAGATGGAATAAGTACGGAATTAAAAAAATCAATTAAATGCACAGTTTCTTGCCTAACACATATGGAAACATCGTGATTAGATATATTTTATGTACATCTGTATTTTAATTGAACTTAGGTGACCTGACAGTCTAGGGGTAAGGTGTCGGACTTCTATGCTGGCGGCCGGGGTTCAATCCTCGGTCCCGGCAAAGATTTATCTGATTACCAAACCCTTCCTTCACCTCTGACAAGACATCTTGTGAATGTGAGGAATGCCAGGCCTCCACCGTGATTCGGATTCCACTTTAAACTGTAGGTCCTCCATTTCATCTCACAATCACCCTACCATTACACATTAGCGTAAGTGCGTATAACCCGAACGGGTAGTAAGACACGGTGCTAATAATAATTAATAATAATAATAATTATAATAATAATACTTATAATAATAATAATACTTAGAAAACCCGAAAGTAAAATGATTCTATGTTATGGATACAATCATAACTGACATATTTTAACTAGTCACCAGTTGAAGAATGATGCCTGGATAAGGAATGGAATTCACGACCCTTGACTAACTGCACCAATTTTCTACCAATGAGATATTCAGGATTTGTGCTGTTCCCGGGATAGTTCTATCAGCCTCTGTCTGAAGAATGACCCTGTGCGCAGGACTATTGCTGAATAGCTCAGGAAGAGCATTGTCGGGAAAAACACTCACTGTACGATATATAGAGCAAATAAATTACAGTCACATTACATTTGCTAGGGTTTTCATCTTACCACCAATCTGAAGAGGGTAGAGTTATAAAAGAAATACACCTGCATTTATGTGGAGATGAAATGGAAAACCCTCTAGGTAAAACATTTCTCCCTACACCAGGCCGAGATTTGAAATGTGGCCTCTCTTTTGGCAGTAAACCAGACTAGACAGAGTTGATACCCTATCTCGCTTTCCCATCAGTGCGGATAGAACTTATTTATATTAACTCTTCTTTTAAAGGCATTATGTAGTTAACAGAAAAAATAAAATTAACAGTTCTTGTTTATCATAATTCAACTACACAAGTCTCTGGACATAATAATTGAAGATCATTATGTGTATTTAATTAAAACCAAGGCTTAATTATTACATAAAATAAATATTTATTACTAATTTGGATGATAATTTTAGGCATCATTCATGTACACTAGCCTGATTCAATGAATAGGTCAATTTGATTAAAAATCTTAAATAATATCCATACTTGATTATTTAATATGTATGTAGCTAAATTGTTCCCTAAGAAGTTTAAAGTTTAGAAAAGAGACTAGGATTATTTTTGTTTTTTAACACCACCATTTCTGCACTTTAGGGTCATTACACTTTTAGGAATAATTAGAACATCAAACATAAAATAGTTTTTACAGGTTAAAGAGGAACACTTTTCATACACTACGCTTCTGCTTCTAGACAGAAAAAAACATAGTTCACACTCTGATAGTGGACAGAGAAAAACACAGTTCACACTCTGATAGTGGACAGAGAGAAACACAGTTCACACTCTGATAGTGGACAGAGAGAAACATAATTCACACTTCTGATACTGGACAGAGAGAAACATAGTTCACACTTCTGATACTGTACAGAGAGGAACACAGTTCACACTTCTGATACTGGACAGAGAGGAACACAGTTCACACTCTGATTCTGGACAGAGAGGAACACAGTTCACACTTCTGATACTGGACAGAGAGGAACATAGTTCACATTTCTGATACTGGGCAGAGAGGAACATAGTTCACACTTTTGATACTGGACAGAGAGGAACATAGTTCACACTTCTGATGCTGGACAGAGAGGAACTCAGCTCACACTTCTGATACTGGACAGAGAGGAACACAGTTCACACTTGAGTTTCTAGACAGATAGGAACACAGTTCACACTTCTGTTTCTAGACAGAGAGGAACACAGTTCATACTTCTGATACTGGACAGAGAGGAACACAGTTCACACTTCTGATACTGGACAGAGAGGAACACAGTTCACACTCTGATTCTGGACAGAGAGGAACACAGTTCACACTTCTGATACTGGACAGAGAGGAACACAGTTCACACTCTGATTCTGGACAAAGAGGAACACAGTTCACACTTCTGATACTGGACAGATAGGAACACAGTTCACACTTCTGATACTGGACAGAGGGGATCACAGTTCACACTTCTGATACTGGACAGAGAGGAACATAGTTCATACTTCTGATACTGGACAGAGAGGAACACAGTTCACACTCTGATACTGGACAGAGAGTAACATAGTTCATACTTCTGATACTGTACAAAGAGGAACACAGTTCACACTTCTGATACCGGACAGAGAATAACACAGTTCACACTTTGATACTGGACAGAGAAGAACATAGTTCACACTTCTGATACTGGACAGAGAGGAACACAGTTCACACTTCAGATATTGGACAGAGAGGAACACAATTCACACTTCTGATACTGGACAGAGAGGAACACAGTTCACACTTCTGATACTGGACAGAGAGGAACACATTTCACACTCTGTTACTGGACAGATAGGAACACAGTTCACACTTCTGATACTGGACAGAGAGGAACACAGTTCACACTCTGATACTGGACAAAGAGGAACACAGTTCACACTTCTTGATACTGGACAGAGAGGAACACAGTTCACACTTCTGATACTGGACAGAGAGGAACACAGTTCACACTTCTGATACTGGACATAGAGGAACACAGTTCACACTTCTGATAGTGGACAAAGAGGAACACAGTTCACACTCTGATACAGGACAAAGAGGAACACAGTTCACACTTCTGATACTGGACAGATAGGAACACAGTTCACAATTCTGTTTCTAGACAGATAGGAACACAGTTCACACTTCTGATACTGGACAGATAGGAACATAGTTCACACTTCTGATACTGGACAGAGAGGAACATAGTTCACACTTTTGATACTGGACAGAGAGGAACATAGTTCACATTTCTGATACTGGGCAGAGAGGAACATAGTTCACAGTTTTGATACTGGACAGAGAGGAACATAGTTCACACTTCTGATACTGGACAGAGAGGAACATAGTTCACACTTTTGATACTGGACAGAGAGGAACACAGTTCACACTTCTGATACTGGACAGATAGGAACATAGTTCATACTTCTGATACTGGACAAAGCGGATCACAGTTCACACTTCTGATACTGGACAGAGAGGAACACAGTTCACACTTCTGATACTGGACAGATAGGAACATAGTTCATACTTCTGATACTGGAGAGAGAGGAACACAGTTCACACTCTGATACTGGACAGAGAGGAACATAGTTCATACTTCTGATACTGGACAAAGCGGATCACAGTTCACACTTCTGATACTGGACAGAGAGGAACATAGTTCACACTTCTGATACTGGACAGATAGGAACATAGTTCACACTTCTGATACTGGACAGATAGGAACATAGTTCACACTTCTGATACTGGACAAAGAGGAACACAGTTCACACTTCTGATACTGTACAGAGAGGAACACAGCTCACACTTCTGATACTGGACAGAGAGGAACACAGTTCACACTTGAGTTTCTAGACAGATAGGAACACAGTTCACACTTCTGTTTCTAGACAGAGAGGAACACAGTTCATACTTCTGTTTCTGGAGAGAGAGACACACAGCTCACACTTCTGATTCTGGACAAAGAGGAACACAGTTCACACTTCTGATACTGGACAGAGAGGAACACAGTTCACATTTCTGATACTGGACAGATAGGAACATAGTTCACACTTCTGATACTGGACAGATATGAACACAGTTCACACTTCTGATACTGGACAGAGAGGAACACAGTTCACACTTCTGATACTAGACAGAGAGGAACACAGTTCACACTTCTGATACTTGACAGAGGGGAACACAGTTCACACTTCTGTTTCTGGACAGAGAGGAACACAGTTCACACTTCTGATACTGGACAGAGAGGAACATAGTTCACACTTCTGATACTGGACAGAGAGGAACATAGTTCACACTTCTGATACTGGACAGAGAGGAACACAGTTCACACTTCTGATACTGGACAGAGAGGAACACAGTTCACACTTCTGATACTGGACAGAGAGGAACACAGTTCACATTTCTGATACTGGACAGATAGGAACATAGTTCACACTTCTGATACTGGACAGAGAGGAACACAGTTCACACTTCTGATACTGGACAGAGAGGAACATAGCTCACACTTCTGATACTGGACAGATAGGAACACAGTTCACACTTCTGATACTTGACAGAGAGGAACATAGTTCACACTTCTGATACTGGACAGAGAGGAACACAGTTCACACTTCTGCTACTGGAAGTCTAACTGCGTTATAAGTAATGCTGCTACTACATTTGTGTTCTTTCTGGTACAGTTGTTGAACTTGGTGATGACATCAGACCATGTCTAGGGGAGAGGACGCTTGTGATAGCAAACCATCAGTCGACGGCTGATGTCCCCCTGCTTATGGCCGCATTTAATCCGAAGAAGGGCGTTCTACCCAACATAATGTGGATCATGGACCATGTGTTCAAATATACCAATTTCGGCATTGTGTCCATCCTTCATCAGGATTTCTTCATAGTATCGGTGAGTCAACTTACAGATCATACTAGATTGGGGAGAAGTGTGGGGTGGATAATAAAATGGAAAATATAAACAACCATCATTAGGAAAAAGTAGTAATACTTTCCTTTCGATACTAGTACTTTTTTACACAATACTGTTGTTTACATATATTTATTTACTTGAGTACTTAAAACTTGTAATGGATCAGTATTGAAGGAAACATTTATTTGTTAGTAATCTATATATTTTATTGTAATATATTATACCCACAATCTAAAAGATCTTTCTACTTTATTAAAATATGATTTAGACAAATAACTATACTCTTTCTTGCAATTTTGTAATTACATATTTGGAGGTCCAAGTCCACTGACAAAAGAAAGGGTCCTCTCATAAGACAGAATGCTTAATAAATTTTAATAATAATTTTAATAATAACAATTATTTCAATTTCCTTTATTATAGTTCTAGTCAACAGTCATGAGACCTATTACAGGCCAGTACTGAAAGTAGACAAGTAACATTAACAAAAACAACAACAAATTTAACAACATCCACATACTAAATAGAACATATTATATTGTAATTCAAAAGTTTTATTTATTTTTACTATACATATACCTGCTCTATCAATATTTGTACTGATACCAGAAAAGAGTAGAATATCGAGACTTTTCTTTCGATATCACATCTGTAGCCAGCATTTTGGTCCTAACTCGTTATCTTATTTTGTTTTCCACCATTTGAAGTAGTTTTTATTGCGAAGTTCTTGCAATTGATGTAAAGCTATCACCACTTTACAAATAGTATGCCTCCAGTTTACTCACTTTACGGTGCAATGGAAAGAAGCGCGTGTTTTTAGCTTTCAACTTTTTTGACAATAGTTTTTTTGGTTAAAATAAATAAAATATGGCTTATCTTTAGTCTAGTTTTATTCTCATGATGATCATGACAAATATTCAAAAATATTGTTGAAATTATTATATGTAGAAAATAGAGAATCTTATATTTATCAAATCAGAATCATACATTTTCTTTGGAATCTTGATCTTTAAAAATGTACAATTCTCGTTTAAGTGAAAATATTTATAATTGAATTTAAAAAAAGTTATTTACGGCCTGTTGCCACTGCCAAATGACATTTTGTTTGTAATTATCCCTATTATATCATAAACAATATGGTAAAGGAAATAGGAGGAAATGAGAGAGAAATTGGGGAGAATGGAAGGCAAGCAAAGGGCTTTTACAAACATGTCAAGAGTTCTGGTGTGGAGGTTAGATGTGCTGCAGAAGTGAAAAGGGGTGATGGACAGGATACAGGCTAGGAGGGACCAAGATGGACAGGATACAGGCTAGGAGTGACCAAGATGGACAGGATACAGGCTAGGAGGGACAGAGATGGACAGGATACAAGCTAGGAGGGACCAAGATGGACAGGATACAGGCTAGGAGGGACAGAGATGGATAGGGTGATGGAGGACAGGATACAGGCTAAGAGTGACAGAGATGGACAGGATACAGGCTAGGAGGGACCAAGATGGACAGGATACAGGCTAGGAGTGACATAGACGGACAGGATACAGGCTAGGAGGGACATAGATGGACAGGATACAGGCTAGGAGGGACATAGACGGACAGGATACAGGCTAGGAGGGACATAGATGGACAGGATACAGGCTAGGAGGGACATAGACGGACAGGATACAGGCTAGGAGGGACATAGATGGACAGGATACAGGCTAGGAGGGACATAGACGGACAGGATACAGGCTAGGAGGGACATAGATGGACAGGATACAGGCTAGGAGGGACATAGACGGACAGGATACAGGCTAGGAGGGACATAGATGGACAGGATACAGGCTAGGAGGGACATAGACGGACAGGATACAGGCTAGGAGGGACATAGATGGACAGGATACAGGCTAGGAGGGACATAGACGGACAGGATACAGGCTAGGAGGGACATAGATGGACAGGATACAGGCTAGGAGGGACATAGACGGACAGGATACAGGCTAGGAGGGACATAGATGGACAGGATACAGGCTAGGAGGGACATAGACGGACAGGATACAGGCTAGGAGGGACATAGATGGACAGGATACAGGCTAGGAGGGACATAGACGGACAGGATACAGGCTAGGAGGGACATAGATGGACAGGATACAGGCTAGGAGGGACATAGACGGACAGGATACAGGCTAGGAGGGACATAGATGGACAGGATACAGGCTAGGAGTGACATAGACGGACAGGATACAGGCTAGGAGGGACATAGATGGACAGGATACAGGCTAGGAGGGACATAGACGGACAGGATACAGGCTAGGAGGGACATAGATGGACAGGATACAGGCTAGGAGGGACATAGATGGACAGGTTACAGGCTAGGAGTGACATAGACGGACAGGATAAAGGAGTGACAGAGATGGACAGGGTGATGAAGGACAGGATATAGGCTAGGAGTGACAAAGACGGACAGGATACAGGAGTGACAAAGATGGACAGGATACAGGCTAGGAGTGACATAGACGGACAGGATATAAGCTAGGAGTGACAAAGATGGACAGGATACAGGCTAGGAGTGACATAGACGGACAGGATACAGGCTAGGAGGGACATAGATGGACAGGATACAGGCTAGGAGTGACAAAGACGGACAGGATAAAGGAGTGACAAAGATGGACAGGGTGATGGACAGGATACAGGCTAGGAGGGACAAAGATGGACAGGGTGAGAAAGAGAGGAGGGATTCTTGTACCATATGATGGAAAAGGCGGGATTGAGGCTGTATGGATATGTGAAGAGGATTCCAAGGAGGATGCTCGAGCTAGAGGTGGTGGGCAGTAGGCCAAGAGGAAGGAAGACCTAGGGACGGGTGGATAAAGAAAGTGCGGAGGAGTGTGGAGAGGAGTGGTGGGAGGACAGAAGTGAATGGAGAGGCTTATGTTCGAGATAGACCCTGCCAGTGGCAGGAAACCGTATATGATGATGATGATGATGATGATGATGATGATGACATACAACAAAAAGAAACAAATTTTATTAAATTATTTATATAAAAGCAATATTGTACTTCTTTGTGATGTTATTACTCTCCCAGCTACAAAGCTGTGTAAATCCATTTACTAATTGCTTAAAATTATTATATCAATAAAGGTCTTCATAATATTATTGTATTTGAGATACTCTTTTGTGATTCTTTTGAATCTAAAATCTCTCATACCATAGGATTCAAAAGAAATACAGGGTTCAAGAATCTCACGACTAGTAGAAAATTATACTGAATGTATTTACATACTGAAGCGATATTTTACTTATTTTGGCAAAAGAAAAGTTTTTGTCATAAAAAAAGAAAAAATACTGTCCTTAACTCATGTTCACTTCCATCCTGCCTTAAGTTGATAAACCTATTAAAGTGTGTTTCCTTTGTGAAACTTGTGTGTCCTAGCATCCATTACTTAACCTACTTGACTCAACAGAAGACTAGTTATGTAGGGAGTACTTTTGAATGTTGACGAGGTATTCGGGAGATACTCCTAAGACTACTGTTAATTGCACACCAGAAGAGTTTGACATTGTCTGATTGACCTTGACTACTGTGGATCTACACGTTGGCTGAAAAACAAGCCCAGAATATAAACATGTTCTAAGCCACTCACAAAATTTCCACCTAATTGGCGCAAGCCTTTATGCTAATGTTCATCTTGTCTCTACTTTGTCCGCTCTGCTTGAGATCTTCGGCACGGGAAAACCAACCAGCTTGTGCATATGACAACGCATGCGCTCTAGAGCTAGAAACAAGCAGACGGCTTCATTGGCTGTTGGGAGATTTGAAATAACCCATGAATGGAGTGTGTATCAATGTAATGGATTGTTCTATGACACAGCATTTTAATTTGAAAACGCCCATTGTGGTAATGATCTAAAATAAATGTTTATTTACTAGAAAATAAACTACTATGTTGATGTTTTACATTTTCACTGCAATGCGTCAGGAGTCAACATACAGCACGTAAATTGCTGCCCCACTAATGCTGTTTCTATATGCTCTAATTTTGGTGAACATGTGAATCAAGCTTAATGAAGATCATTTTGATGCGACTGCTCTGAAATATGTCTCTCCACACTTGTTTCTTCTCTGCTTCTTGAGTTGATGCCTGGTTTGACTCTTCACAACCTTAACCAACGTGGTTACATATGATGAGGACATTCAACTTTTTCACACACTTGCATTTACTTGGTGAGAGGATGGGGAATCATACTGTTTAAAAACCACCTCCAGAGCATCTGGCCGAGATTTGAACACCGGACTCCTAGGTCAGCGTCAGGCACGTTAGATTGTCCTGCAACCTGGAAAACGGGGAATTTTTTTTGGTCAGGAAAAATGTCAGAGAATTTGATCAAATTTTTAGAAATTTCACATATTCATTAAAATATTACACAACTTTCATTTACCATAGTCAAAATAACATTTCTCTTCCAGTTAATAGTCACCGCAAATCTCTTTTAGCACACTTGAGTAAACTAACTTCAATTCTCATAGTCGACATGTGATTTTTGCGTCATCTATCTATCCCCAACTCTTTGCATGTCTTTGAACAAGGAAGAGTCATAGCTATGCGCTTTTGCGAGAAAAAAAAATTACACTAAGAAGAAGAAACTAAAGAAGAATGTGTCTCACAACAATTTAAACTGTACTGGTGAACTCAATATGATCTAAGTTAAATATAACTAGATCGCACTATACAATAGCCCATTGCTTTAGACTGAAATTCTTTAACTCTATCATAGAGCAACACAATTTCAGATTATGCGTGTGTCTAGAATAATTATTATATTAAGTTGTGATCTTAATAAAATAATGTCTGTAAAATATAGCTACTGGAAAAGCTGGGAATAGGTTCTGAAAAACCTAGAAGAGTCAGGGAATTTTAAAATATAGTTGTGCTGGAAAAAACTACCATAATGCATTTCCTTAGACATTTCTTCTCCATTATTCTCCTCATTCTACCTTCCTTCCTTGTGTTTAATTGTCAGTAAATACACTGGTGTGGAACTTATCACTAAAAACAAATTGAAGGAATTAGGTTAGATAAAACAAGTAATAACTCTTGTACACTATCATTTTGTTTTTAAAGCTACTGACAAATATCAGGGAAAACTCCGAACTTTCTTCTTGTACATGCATATCTTTCTTCCGGTTTTTTAGGGCCTCGTGTAATACAACCAAAATGTTGTTTGCTTTCCTTTTAAAAGACGAGTGGCAACATAAGACCTAGGTGTACTCCATCAATCTAACAGTCTTATTCGGTAATCCTTGGGGGTATTGGGGTACATTGAATTTAATCAAAGTTTACTCAAGTCAGTGTACGAGATATTAATTAAAAGATCAAAAGGGGTTTGACTCAACGTGTAGTCATTTTGTTGGAGCTCCCGAGTTATAGAGTTTCTTTGTCTTTGGTTTAGTTCACTTCTAATGTTCCTTTCTTCCTATATGGTGTTATTTGGGGTTTTCCTTCTACTGCTGCTGGGCTTGCCGAGAAATATATAAATGAGAAGTTATAGTCTTCAAATCATGACAGTGGCCTGCGAAGGAAAAGTAAATTCAAATATCAAGGTGGTATTGCTAGTTGTTTTTTTTTACAGTGGAGATGATTTGGAACTTTTTGATACTGTCAATAATAACATTGTATAGAAATCTTTTTATTTGCATCTTTTATAAACTTAATGTGTTAGTAAAATATAATAAGTTCCAAAATTGAGTACATCTCACAGATGTTGATGGCATTATTCTACAAGTCCAAATACAATAGACTCTGTACATTTTAATATCAATATCGTTGGTGGTTACTTTTAAATTTGGGAGTTTCTGTGCTGAACTTTAAAAGCAATTTTGGGGGGCTATTTAATTTCAATTACTATAATTTAAATTGATATGTACATTGAATCAAGGTTGGTGTATTTAATTGGGTGTATATTTTAAGTTATTGAAACAAAGCACACATCATCGCCATCAACTGTTTTCAGCCTGTGGCTGGTTCAGTTTAGTAAAATGCCTCCATCTTCCTCTATTCTTCTCCCACTCTTCTCCTCTCAGTCACACACTCTCTGTTATCTGCTTCTCTCGTCTCTTTCTTGGCCTCCCTTGCTGTCTTTTTCCTCCATATTTCATTTCCATAATTTTCTCTGGCTTTCTCTCCACCATTCTCATTACATGCCCATACCATTTCAGTCTTGCTTCCTCTACCATCTCGTATACTCCCTTTACTCCTATTCTTTCCCGGATAACTTCATTCCTAATCTTGTATCTCCTCATAACAGCTAACATGCACTTCACAAACTTCTTTCCCATGTTCTCCACTATCCTATTCCCTCTTACATTCATTGTCCATGTTTCTGCTGCATATGTAACAGTAGGTACACAGTATGCCTTGTACAACACTTCCTTGCACTTCTCTTCTCCATAGCAGGTCTCTTACACACATATAGAACAACTCTCCATAGCAGGTCTCTTACACACATATAGAACAACTCTCCATAGCAGGTCTCTTACACACCTATAGAACAACTCTCCATAGCAGGTCTCTTACACACCTATAGAACAACTCTCCATATCAGATCTCTTACACACCTATAGAACAACTCTCCCTGCTGTCCTCTTCTCATTAGAAAAGTACACAAATATTTGAAAACTTCAGTGCACCAATATCATCCAAAGATACTCACAGGAAGACTGTACCAAACTTATCTTCTGACTCATATAAAACTGTGGGATACCACTCTGGAATGCTTGAAGACATATCCTCAGGGTGTGTAATGTGGGAATGAAGGGAACAAGAGAATACGTAAAATAGCTTCACTAGATAAGTCTAGTTTGATCTTCTACACATGCTAATTTCAACAGTTCTTGAATATTTTTCATGGCTATTCTAGAATTTGATGATAACTTTCCCTTTTCATTTAAATAGTGTTTTATCAATTGCCATGATGTTTATAACAAATATTAAAGAACTGTTAATGAACACAAAGCATCAATCAATAAAAATATTCGAGATTGAACTTCTTACAATCTGTGGTAAACACTCTGAAATGTTTTTTAGACTTAAATGTAATTTTTTGTTATCAGTATCACAACGAAGCTTTCCACGATGCACACAAGCTGAGTGTTGCATTATGTAGGCTTACCTAGTGATACCACTATAACCACACTAATAAACCAGTAGTTGCTCGAGTCGCTAAAAGAAAACCACACTTAATCTAAGGTGGTTTGTTATGTCTTTCTTTTGATTTAAAAGGCCTTGCCTGGAATTAGGGAAATCTTTAAGCATTTCACTAGATTATTAAAAATGAAAACAGGGTGTCACAATTCTACAGGATTTTCTAGCCTATCATTTTATTATTTGCATATCATATTCACAAAGTGAGTATAAAAAAAGCACCCATTTGTTTAGAAAAAAAGTAATTTTTTCAGGTTTTTATAAGCCAAAAGTGAAATGACCCATTCCCTTGGGGACTTATATTTGTTCATATAAAATATATATTAAAGTGGTATGGAAGGAAATGCAAGTTAAAGTCTGTATGCTTTCAATTCTTATGACAAAACATTTTCAGACAAAAAATATCAAATACCACTTCAGTAGATACATTTGGTTTAAATTTTTTATACAAAGTAATATCAACTTTTTTTTTTAATATTTCATGCACATTAAATGATTCTACCAGGTTTTTCCTCCATTTAAAAGGGTTTTGATTTGTTTTGGTGAGAAGTAATTTTTATTTGTCATAAATATTGTTGAATATAGACCTTAACTCAAATTCCCTTTCATCCCACCTTAATATGTTATAATCACAACACGCAATATCAAGCTATCTGACTAATTAAAATGGTATCTTCATGGCATTTTGGGGCCTCGCCTTGCCTGGGAACACCCTACTGAGCGTTGTTTGTGCTCAGCCAGCTGAACTCGCTAAACACGTGTATACTCGGCAAATATTGGCCCTTGGATACAAGCTAAAAACCTCTCTTACACGCACAACTAATGTTGTTCTCACTTTCTCGGCTATAATTTGTTTTCCTGAATTCTAAGGATGAGAGAACAACTAACTCAAGTCATCCTCTTAAATGTTCATTTTGAGGGTGACTCACCTTGTATTGACTAGGAGCTATCGCACGTCATATTTACACGTTGTGTGTTATTCTTCTGATATTGTCTAGAAGCTATCTAACATCATGTGAAACCCGCCTTGGTGGCGTAGTTGTCTAACACGCTTTGTCGTGTTGAGCTCGACTGCTGAGGACGGGGAGATCGAGGTTCGAATCTCGGTCGGGTGAACTGGGGGTGGTTTTTTCCTAAATGGTTTTCCACTCTCCCTCCACGCAAATGTGGGTTCACTTCCTCTAATTCAACCTTCCCAATTCCTAATCCATTAGAGTAATTAGTACTTAAAGCGTATAACCCGAACGGGTAGTAAGACGCGGTGGTAAATATTATTAACATGTGAATATAATATTTCTTACGTCATTGTTCCAAAAGAATAACACAATAGTTTTATTAATATATTTTGTTCTTTCATTAGGTTATGAAAACGTCAGTTATGCAGTAATCCTTGGGAAAGTATTATTTGAAACATTTAATAGCACTATATTGATAATTTTGTAGTAGTAATCAAATAATAACTATTTCAAAATAGGTTGACATTAGTCACTCAGCCAATGTTTGCAATAAAGAACCTTCTGCTAGCTATCAGATACCATCCTTCCTACCTCGGATTGTCCTATATAAATTATAATAGGATATTAAAGTCCTCTTTATCAGAGTGTTGCCCTCCACTGAGCATGCTGCACTATCTTTTGTTAGATGCTGAGAAATACTGACATTCCCTGATAACATCAATACTCAAGGGAGCCATCACTTTGTGCAGATCAACTCCAAGCTTTCATTTATAACGTTACCTAATATTAATGGATGTACAAAGTGAGCAAGGAGTGAAAATGTACTATAAATATAACATTAATAGTCAGATTCGTCGAACAAGGGAAAATAAAGCTTATATAAACCTATATATTTCTTTAAATCAACAACTAAACCTTACTTATAAAATACAAACTTAAAAAAAATGAGATGCATAGGACTTAATGAGTTATCTAGCTAACTGAAATTAATCAATATCTGAATATTCTTGATTACTCATTTCGGCAGGTAGACTATAACAAACACTAGCTGTATTCTAAAATTCAAAGAGTACCGTATATCTTGAAAAAACAACAACACACCTTTGTATGTAAAGACATTAGGAGGTGTGTGGGCACACCTCATATGCACACCAATGCTAATATGATGGCGAATCTAAACTCTATCAAGTAGTTTGTTTTTTGTTTTGATTCATTGATGATTGATTTATATATATTTATCAATAGTGTATGAAGTAATGTACAGTGGGTACATTAGATAGTAGAGGAAGCAAGGGTGATATGGTAATATAATGATGTTTGAAAAGTGGAGAATAGCAAAGAAGATTATGGAAATGAAGTATGTATAGGGTGTCTATACCATCCGGGAAAATCAGGGAAAACAGGAATTAGCCAGGAATTTGAAGTGATCGGGAAAAAACAGGAATTTGGTAAATTACAATTCGGGAAAATGTTGTTTTACTCAACATATGAAATACAATAATCATTAAATTATAATGGGATTCAAACTGTCCTTTTTTTTGCTGTGTAATATAATTTTAATTCCTAGTAAACAAACCTGTTTGTTTAAATTCTTAAAACTTATTATTGTTCATAAAAAATATTAATAAAAACGAGGGGAAAGGGTGGGGGGCAAGTTAGAAGGATGTGACATACTTTTTAGTCGGGAATTTTAGGAAATGATCAGGGGAAAGGTCGGGGATTTCATGGGTGAAGTTGAGTAGACACCATGTATGTAGGAAAATTACCACAAGGGAGGCCAAAAAAAGAGATTTCGGGGGGCATATAACATAAAATTTGCAAGAGAGAGAAGAAGAATGGCAGCAATTAAAGGAGGGAGGACAGAGGAAGATGGAGGAATTTTACTAAACTGACTCGGCCAGAGTCTGGAAACAGTTGATGTCATCATTCAATCATGAATATTTCTTAAAATGAAACTTTGTCCATGAAAGATGTTAAAAAGTGTTGAACATAGCTTGCAACTCATGCATTTTGTGAGCAAAGCTTATTGTGCAGGTAAGAACATGATATTTTTATACTTTGCTCAAAATTAGCTTAAATTTACAATTACCCCCATTAAAGATTTTAGTTCAGAAATTAAAAATCTTTTAAATCAGAATGTATGGAATTTTGAATGAAAATCTTAGTTTAAGGAGATTCCAAGGGGATAGTTAATAACTTTTATTTTATGACTTTTTGGTCATGAATATGTATTCATATGTTATGAGAAAGTAATTCAATAATTCTGTAGACATCCTGTTTAAAGTATTTTAACAATGTGTTAGTGAAAAATCAAATTAATACATATTATCATAATGGCTTTACAAGCATTATGATGTGCTTTTAGCTTTGTGACAGCGATTCTTTGTTGAAATCTAATAACGTTGTTTAAGCTTCCATAAGCAACGTGAATCAGGAGTGTTACTTATGGTTTCCAACTCTTGTAACTACCACAAGTCTGGTATGTTTAACCACCCAATTTGGCATTATAATTACCAATAGTAAATTTTTGGACATGCCAGGAGTTGAAACTAAGACCCTTAGTTCAGTTGATGGGCTACCGACTGGCCAAAGGTATCTTACACAAATTCAATACCACTCCTTGTAACTCAGACACTCTAAATTTTACCTCTATGTGGGGATGTTTAGTTTTACATATCTCTTTAATATGCCTAAGGGATGTGCGAAGAGCCCTTTAAAAGCGTCAGGCGAAGATTGAATCATCCAAAGCAAAGTTTAATAATAGGTTTTTATTGTTATGATGACATACAGATTTATCTATGCTTACATGAAATATATGCCAGTTAATCACTTACCGGTGTTAAAATACTGTTCAGTAGTTGTTCCAAAAATATGTTGATACATGTCATTATATAAGATATTTCAAATCTGTTAATATATATCAGTTTTTTTTACCCTTCAAAATGTTTTGAAGACCCAAAGGTTATTGAAGTTGTCAAAACAAAAGATATTTGAACTTTAACTTTGAAGTTTAAAAGTTTCTAAGCTTTGCTCACCCATAATATATACAGTAGCCTCATGGCTTCTTTGGTGCTGCGTGACAGCTCACAGCTGACAGCTGATGGCTTTGAAAAGCTACCATAGCAAATTATGTACCCTACGCTGAACCATATGATCTGCAAAAACATGTGTTTAGCAGCTGTCACTTCTGACAATCAAAGTTTAGGTATATACCTAAATGTTGAGTGTCAAAAGTCAGCTGTGAACTGTCAGTCAGCACCAAAGAAGCCATGGGGCTACTGTAGCTCAGATTTATGTTAACTTCTTTCAGTTTTGTTTTTGACTTGTAATGTGCAGGGCAAGGCAAAACGAGAAGAGTCCTTGCAAGAACTAGTGAAACACTTGCGGGAGTCGTATATCCCGCTTCACCGCCACTGGATGGTGTTGTTCCCAGAGGGCGGGTTCCTTCGCAAGCGCCGAGAGACCAGCCAAAAGTGAGCTCAGCCTTACTTCAGCTTAGCAAGCATTGGGTCACCAAATTCATTAATCATCTAACTTTTAGAATTTTCTTTGGTTTGTAATCCTGTCTTTCTTTCTCTGTCCTGTCCTTATATAATCATTGTAATCTTACCTTTATTAGCCACATAAGTCAACAACCTTCATTAAGAGATCGTTTTGTGTAAAGGCCGAAACTTTAAGAATTCAATTGAATTCCTCACCCAACAGTTGTAATCTTGATGGTAATTATTATAAAACCTGCTTTGGTGCCGCATTGTCCTAGTCATCACTCTCGCTATAAACTATACCGCAAATTATAGGAATATCGAGGTTTGAATCCGTCAGTTGTACTGGGCGTGATTTTTCTTAAATAGTTTTCCACTCTCCCTCAATACAATTGCAGCTACACTTCCTATAAATTTGACCTTCCTTATCCTTAACTGACGCACCTAGTACACATACATATAACCTGAACAGATAGCTAGGGTTATCGAGGGTTACTTTTTAACACAGTGACAACAATAGATTCAACATTAGATTTCTATTTATTTGTTGAAACTGTAATTTCATTCATAAATGTTCTTTGTAAACAAACATATCATAATTTTGTTTGAATCTTTATACATTCTGTTTTGAGATTTTAATAATGAATGTATAAAATTCACAAAAATAAATCTTGTCACTGCCAACTACAAGGTAATGTACAGGAAAGCTTCACCACAACTCACTGCCTCTCTGGGCTATACACATTTTAATTGTGTTAATAAGGTAGAGTCGAGGAATATAACAGTTTGAGGAAATGAACACATATTGGGATATAACCGGCTGGACTCCCTCACCAGAAAGTCAGACCAGAGGAAGCTGATATCTATTCTACATTCACACCAATGCATATACAGCCTGATTTTCATAGAAAGAACCTTATCTGTCGGCTAAAAACGTTGTTATCCCTTCTTGCGGCTTCGGGGGTAACTGGTTGGTGTCATGACGACACCGACGTTGTGTTCCAACCCGTGTGGATAGGGGTAGGAAAAAGGTCGGCGAGATTGTTCCAGCAATGTGAGTCGCGATGAGAGGTAGGATAGAGTCCCGGCAACGTGAGTCGCAGTGGGAGGTAGGACAGTGGGAGCTAGGATAGAGTTCCGGCAACATGAGTCGCAGTGGGAGGTATGATAGAGTCCCGGCAACGTGAGTCGCAGTGGGAGGTAGGACAGTGGGAGCTAGGATAGAGTCACGGCAACGTAAGTCGCAGTGGGAGGTAGGACAGTGGGAGCTAGGATAGAGTCCCGGCAACGTGAGTCACAGTGGGAGGTAGGATAGAGTCCCGGCAATGTGAGTCTGCAGTGGGAGGTAGGACAGTGGGAGGTAGGATAGAGTTCCGGCAACATGAGTCGCGGTGGGAGGTAGGATAGAGTTCCGGCACCATAAGTCACAGTGGGAGGTAGGATAGTGTCCCGGCAACATGAGTCGCAGTGGGTGGTAGGATAGAGTTCCGGCAACATGAGTCGCGGTGGGAGGTAGGATAGAGTCCTGGCAATGTGAGTCGCAGTGGGAGGTAGGATAGAGTTCCGGCAACATGAGTCGCAGTGGGTGGTAGGATAGAGTTCCGGCAACATGAGTCGCGGTGGGAGGTAGGATAGAGTTTCGGCAACATAAGTCGCAGTGGGAGGTAGGATAGAGTCCCGGCAACATGTGTCGAAGTGGGAGGTAGGATAGAGTTCCGGCAACATGAGTCGCGGTGAGAGGTAGGATAGAGTCCCGGCCACATGAGTCGCGGTGTGAGGTAGGATAGAGTCCCGGCAACATGAGTCGCGGTGAGAGGTAGGATAGAGTCCCGGCCACATGAGTCGCGGTGTGAGGTAGGATAGAGTCCCAGCAACATGAGTCGCGGTGGGAGGTAGGATAGAGTCCCAGCAACGTGAGTTGCAGTTGGAGGTATTATAGAGTTCCGGCAACATGAGTCGCGGTGTGAGGTAGGATAGAGTCCCAGCAACATGAGTCGTGGTGGGAGGTAGGATAGAGTTCCGGCAACATGAGTCGCGGTGGGAGGTAGGATAGAGTTCCGGCAACATGAGCCGTGATCGGAGGTAGGATAGATCTCAATTTTCGACCACACACAATGTGAATGGACTGTACACATCCACACATATCCACATTTTATTAACTATACATATGATAAAAGAATGACTCACTCCTATACACATGACTTAAGAGTTGGCAGTTTTGTCGAAAGAAACAACTATAGCTTCTAAAGTATCGATCTAAAAAATGTGTCTTAGTGTCTACTCTACCTTAGCTACTTACAGTACGTAATAAGTCAAACGGGCACAAGGACATAATAAAAAAAAAGCTTCCCACATACAATTAAAACCTCACACACAATTTTCTTCAGTTGTATTTAAAATATCACATCATATAACATCGTACTTTTTTAATGTCATGATATATGTAATTGATTGTATCCCTTCTACCATTTTTATAAGTTTCAGAGTTGAAAATAAAGTTGACTCATATCGATTGTTTTCATACATATGGGTGAAGGTACAGGAAAGGTGGAAAGAAACAAATAAAAGGGAACTTACACGATATGGCATTTACAATGATAAGAGGAACATAGCTCACAGTTTACATTGCTGTCATGAACCAGCTTTGAATAATCTTTTCTTCATTGTTAAGATTTGAACAATTCCCTTTGTCTTATGTGTTCCGTTCCTCCAGTTTTAAATGCACAACTTGAAGTCGCTAATGAAAACGACCTAACCCATTAGATTCATCTCCTGGTCAAAAAATTATTATTACTAAAATATTTGTCAAATTTTACAGATTAACTGTGTTTGCATCTCTTAAAATAAAATATATGTTATTGTGATCATTGTACTTGCATTTTACATGGGGTTTGTGTTCATCTATTTTAATTTGTCAAACTTTGAAATCTTACAACTTCAACCTAGTATTTGTAGAAGTTAAAAACTTGTTTTGTATAACTGTTGCTTTACCGTTTGTGTTTATATTCATTTCTTTCTTTTTAATACATATTCCTTTTTTCACTTTCTCCCTTCACCAAATTACTTTTTTCTTTCTCTCTTTGTAAAACCTTCATCCTTATTCCCCTCTCTCTCTCTCATTTTGCTCTCTTTTTGCCCCTTTCCTCTTTTTTCCTTTATTATCTCTCTTTTTACTACTACTTTTTTGTCTCACTCTTTTTGTTTATCTACTTTTTTAACCCTATTATACTTTTCTTTCCCCTTCTTCCTTTCTTTTTAATTCCTACTCTCTTTCGCCTCTATTTCCTATTTTCTTCCTTCCTATTGGTCTATACGCCTCCCCTTTATATTAACAGTCCTAATTTTTAACAGTTTTTACCATCCTATCAATTTTCTTTCTTTTTTTCTCTCTTTTCCTTCTTTTCTGTGTTCCTCTCACTTACCCCTTTCTCTTACTCAATCCTTCCTTTATCTCCCTTTCCTTCCTCACCCCTCTTTTTCTCGCTCTATTAATTCCTGCCTCTTCCTTTCTCTCCTTCATTCACTTTTCTTTTTCCCATTTTTCTTACTGTGCTACTTCTCATGTATGTTCTTTTGCACCCTCTTTCCCTCTCTTTCTTGACCTGTTTACTCCCACCTTTTGCTACCGCTTTTTCTCTCACATTATTTTGCTTTCACTCTTATTCCTGCCTTCACATTATCTATAGCAAATTTACTTTCCCTCGCCTTTTCAATATTTATTGCAAATTCACTTCCCCCCCNCCCCCCCCCTCTGCTCTTTCTCTCCTACTAAACGTTTTCACTCTTTATGCTCCAATTTTCTCTAATTTTTTCTTTATTTATATTTCTTCCACATATTGTTTCCCATGTCTCCACACTCTTCCTTTCTTGCCCATTCTTTATCTCTTGTGTTCATATGTGTGATATGTCCTCTAGGTATGGTCTGAAGAACAACTTACCGGTGCTGCAACATGTGTCACTGCCCCGAGTAGGAGCCCTCCAGACTATTATGGATGAAGTGGGAGGTCATCCAGAGAAACTGGCCAACAACAACGTTCATGGTGAAAATCCATATATTTCATGCACAACCCATTCAATTCACTTCACTTTGCCCTTAAAAAAACTATCGTTTCCAAATGCTGTTTGGACTTTACTCTATACAATTAGGACTAGTGGGCTATGTGACGTAATCATACTTCGCCCCTCCCCCGTGCTGTCCGTTCTGGGCCCTCTCCTACCATTGGTTCAGTATTCCTTTGCTGTTGGGATCTTTGTGCAAGTTCTAAGTCTACCTCTGGATCTTTTGCCTGGTGTGGTGACCTGGCGGTCTAGGGGTAAGGTGTCAGACTTCTATGCTGGCGGCCGGGGTTCACTCCTCGATCTCGGCAAAGATTTATCTGATTACCAAACCCTTCCTTCACCTCTGACAAGACATCTTGTAAATGTGAGGAATGCCAGGCCTCCACCGTGGTTCGGATTCCACGTTAAACTGTAGGTCCTCCATTTCATCTCACAATCATCCTACCATTACACATTAGCGTAAGTGCGTACAACCCGAACGGGTAGTAAGACGCTGTGCTAATAATAATAATTTGCCTGGTGATCTGGTGTTCACCTCAGTTTTCAGACAGTGGATGTTGTTCTCCAACCTATTGGAGTCTACAGTGTGTCCTCATGGACAGGATGTTCACATTTTTTTGTCCTATTGTATCGGATACTCCATTCTCTCCTGACCTCTTCTTGTATGGGTCCAAAATTTTCCTTGGAATCTTTTGTTTGAAAACGAACAGTTTGGCCAAGTCTTGTTTGCAGGAATTCCATGCAAAACATCTGTAAAGGATACATGCAGGATTGAAGTCTCCAAAATGTCCATTTGGTGACTCATCCATGTTTTCAACATCACTCATTGTATGAATCATGATAGATGTCCACATCACAAGGTCTTGTTGGTCCAGACACTTATCTCTGAACATTGTGCAAGGGGTCATTGACAAGTCTCACGACATTGACCCCACCCTGGTAAACAATAATATAATAATATATGCAATATGTTTACTTCTTTTACAGCGCAATTTAATTATATCCATGAAATGATTCCCTTGAACTTTAATGCTTTTAATAAACCACCTTAATTTACATGGCCTATCTGCCAGTATGCAATATAAATATTTTTTTCTTTTCTTTCATAACTATCTCACACATCTTACCTTTTCAAATAAAAAAAAGTCTACAAAATAAAAAAATAAAAGACCATCATAAGATGTAACTTTGTTCATTGGTGGACTGAGCCGCCAAGATACTGAGATATACCAGAGGTGTTATCTTTGAACAATTTCTCAAGACAAATGCAAAATCATTTCTTTTGTGAATATTGACTGACCTTACTATTAAAAATAATATACTCCTAGCTACTGTTTAACAATTCAGAAGCATTTGTGCTAATGTTAGTAGAATGTTGAAAATGATGCTTTTCTTAAGTGGACTAAGTAGCGACATATTCACCAATAATGTAGCTGAAATTACCTCAGGATCAAATTTACAAAAAATAATAGTATAACTATTTCGACTCATCACCTCAGCTTTCACTGAAACATAGTTTCATTGGTATTTATGAATAGAATGCTTAGGGCCATTATTTTTGAAGTTCCAGGCCACTTGGAAACTGCCAGTCCGCCCGGACTTTGTTTATATGTTAGGTAAAGATTACTTCTTTGAAATCTCAATTCATATAGAATATCCAAGATTTGAGTAAACCAAATAGTCAACCTTTTTTAGATCACTATTTGGTCTATTAGCGATTTATCCAACATAACTAAAAACAAACTCGACAACCAGACCACAGGTAATTTACCACTTCACTTAATATTACTAGAAATCAAACTAATTGAACATAGAACTATTGTTTCTGTTCTTTACACCAACTTGAAGGGAGTAGTATTGAAAATCGAGAAAAATACTATTCCAATAAGTAGATTCACATCAGTTCAATATAGTTTTTAATATCTAGATTTAAAACTCAATTTCGGGATTTGTAGATAAAACATAGATCTAGATTGTTGTTTTAAATTAGTTTATCTCAAAATTTAAATTGAGTATGAACAATAATATGGAAAGCTTGATTCATATTTCATGACACAATTGCAGTTCTCTTTTAATAGCACTAGTACTGTTAAAAAATGATGTGTTTTGTATGAAACACTTAACCTACCTATCCAGGTTTTTATATTATACTATGTTAAGCTACTTAGCTTCTTTATCCGGCACCTTAGCTCAATCGGTAGTGTGTCTGTCCACTGAGTCAAGGGTACCGGGTTCGATTCCCAGCATGACTGAAAAATTTATCATTGGTAAAATGTGTGTCTACCTATCACAGTGATAAGTTAACAACTGTAGGCTGGATTCTCTACTTGTCCTAATCTTAAACTATAAAGCATATGAAGCTACGACAGGCCTAGCAAGCCGGTAGTGGAATCTGTATGGCTTTAATAAAAAACTGAGCCAGGCTGGAAACTGTAATGGATGTACAAAAACATAGCTTATTTATTTTCATTGGGCCACTCTTGTGTTAAGGGGGATTGCCATAGACAGGGAGATCGGAGTTTGAATCCCAGTTGATTATACCGAGGATGGTTTTCCTTAATGGTGTACCACTCTCCTTTTACACAAATGTGGGCTAATTTCCTTTAAAATACCACCTTTCTCATCGCTATTCAATTTCAATAATCAATCGCTATTCAATTTCAATAATCAGTATATGTGAATAACTTGAACAGGTACTAAACACTGTGAAGATAATATCCCCGTCTGTTTTATAGGTGCTCGTATGAGTAGCTAGCTATCTAAACATGTGTCGTACGATACGTGATGAAATGGTGTGTTGGAGTTTGTTCTTGATAAGAAACTGTTGTCATAACTGTGCAGACTTGTGGGATCCTTAAAACCAACGTTCTGAACTTTACACTCTTGACTTTGATCTGCAGATTAACATAGTTCATCGCACCATTATTTTGTTACATCATAGCTTCTTCAAACATTAGGGACTTCTTTACAGGGTGTCCACAGAACTGGAAAGATATGAAATACAATGTTGGTGATGAATAGCATGGGAATGTCATGAATTAAACTTGCTGGATGTGATTATTGCGAGCTAAGATAGGCATACTATAAGCGATAATATTTTTAATACTTTTTCCTACTTACCCACATTTGTTCATTGCATTCTATGAATATGACAGTATTAACTATTGAGAGATGATAAATTACATTTGTTGACTTTAGTTAATGATTTCCTCAGTTTGAAGGGATATCTAATCTATTTGTTAGGGCTCTGCGAGTACTCTTATTCCAAGCTTCGAGCCGAGCTCGTCGTTTAAGCTCGAAATCAAGATAGAAAGTTTTGCAGGCTTCCGTCAATTTTGAGCTTCCACTTGATGTACCTAATAATCTATTTTTAAAACGCATTAGTAATTATAGTCTATTTAATCGATATAATATCAGCATTTCCACTTATAAATCATTTGGTTACTTAACAAATGGTTAAAAATTAATTTCAATTTTCACATTAATAATGTAATAGAACTGTAAAACCACTTGCACCAGGTAAATTTATTCAATATTTTCGTCCATTTTGAATTATACTTGATTGAAGTTGTTTACTTGTATTACCATGACAAAGCAATGAAAAATAATAATAGCTAAGAAGATTACTAAATAAATTAATAATTCTTTTTACAATTTTTACCAGGTCCCTTTCTGAAACAATAATTTATGTTAAATTAAAAATGTTATATCAAGAATATAGTATTATATTAAATGTTTTCAAACCTAGGATATTTAAATCTCGTATTAAATAATACATTTATCTACAAAACTAGCTCTAGTTTAGTTACTATTTAGTTAAAGGATTAAGTTGGTTAACCTGTTTAAAATCTATGTTGATCTTATTTATTGCAGTACATATTTGACCAAACTTACCACATTAAATTAATAAAGCATTTACTATTTCATATTGTTTAGTAGAAATATTATTTTAGTCATTTTTTGATTTTAAAGTATCAGCATCAACTTTCATAAGCATTAGAAATTGAATTGAAGTAAATTTCTCAACAAAACAATGTTTAACGAGAGCCAGTACAATGCTCATGTGCAACTGCGCATAGAGGATTGGAAATGGAACAGAAGATGTGATCATGCATGATTACCCTTATGAATAATAAACAAAATATGAAACACTTCAAATTTCTAATTGTTTATGATTCTTACATTATCTTATACAATAAATTAATTTACTGAAGCATATTTTAGGGAAATATTAGCTAATTAAAATGTCAGTTTTATTAAATTTCCATCAAAACAGTGTTAAACACACTACACTAATGTAAAGTGATAGTTAAAGAAGCCAACCTGAAAGGATTGTTAGGTTAGGCCTAGATATAAACAAACAAACTTCTCTATTTTCTTTCTACACTTCTACACTTTTACACTTCCCACTTTTTCAAACTTCCACAATTGCACATTGTTTTGAATTTTTGGAAATATTTATTTTTATATGAAGAAACATTAATGAAAAAGTAATATTCCCGAAAATCCCAACTAATGTACAACTGTAGAAGTTTGAAGAAGTGGGAAAGTTTAAGAAGACATTACAGAGACGTTGTTTGTTCCTCTCTAGGCCTAACCTAACTATCCTTTCACTATCACTTACTTTACATTAGTGTACAGTGTTTCTACACTGCCGTGTATTTCCAAGCCATCATGCCATTATTCATTTTATTAACTTATTTTTGTGATTGTAGGTGTAATTTTAATGTCCTTAAAGACATGAGTGTTAAAACCATTTTAGTTAATTTTTGATTAGACTTTTTATCTGAGTGTTGTTCTTATTTTTAAATTGTGTTTTAGAAGGGTTATTTCTAATTTAAAAACCGACATTTCCATTATTTAACTCTTTTTTTCAAAATTATCTACTATTTATAAAAATTAGTGTCATTCTTCTTTTAAGAACATGTGTTTTAGTATACAATACTTGAACTCTGAAGATTTTAGAAATACTTGACTCGAATGAAAAAACCCAAGCTCGCAGACCCCTACTAATTGTTTGATAGCTCTTTGATTGAGAATACCTTAAATGTATCTACTATGGTGTAGCTTTTAAGATAAGGGCCATAGTTTATTTAGTAATGGTGTCTTAGCACTTTTGAGTATGTAGGGCTTGGTCGATTTGGTTATTTAATTATTTCTAAATATCATATTTAAAATTAAGATAGAAATTTCAGCAATATTTGTTAAAAATTCATTAACTCAAAAAATATCACAATCAACATACAAAAATAAAAAAATGGCAAATTCACTCCAAAGACTGTTAATCTGTTGTATAACTCTACAGCTGTGTTAAATGGCAATAATGTTCATACATATAAACGGATGTATGTTCATTGTCCTGTAAAGTTCACAAAATCATGGGACACAGTGCAAAGAATTTGCGTCATCACTATTGAAAATCCAGCCTTTTTTCAGTACGCATCTTTGAAATTGAGCTACCTTTTGAAAACTTGATCTTCATTTTTTGTGGTTTCTTTTTGTTCTTTACAGAATTCAGGGCATTGCCTAAATAATGATATCAATTCCCTTTTTTGATCAAGAGTTGATCTTGAAACATTTACTGTCTTAAGCACCTGAATTGAATTATTCAATCTACTCACTTAAAATGTTATAACATATAACTTAAGAAATTAATACAATCCTAAAATTACCTTTCATAGAAACGTACACGCTATGAACAGTAGAAATATGTGCCTTAAGACACAGGAGCACGTAGAGTTGCTCATGTCAATATTGCTGGTTCACGCTATCCACAACACATATCTCACAAGCTTTCAACTTCAGGCCATGGGAAAGCATCTTCAGACACAGGAGCATGCAGAGTTGCTCATGTCAATATTGCTGGTTCACGCTATCCACAACACATATCTCACAATGTTATAATAACAAAGACTACAATAAGAAATAAATTGAATGTTAAAGGTTGAATAGACGTAAATGATGTAAATGTGTGATTAGTTTAATACCAGAGATTGAGCAATATACTAAAGTAAACAATGATATGGGATAGAAAGGGGACTAAAAATATTGTGTAAACATAGTTGGCATATTTAAATGAATTGCAGGTCAAATTAAAAGTATAAAAAGTATAAATAAATATAGTTAATAGGAAATACATATAAGTGTTGAATAATTAAAATACACTTAAAATTAGTTTAATAGAATTAGAAACTTTAAACTCATTTAATTAAATGAAAGAATTAACATTGAATAAATACTAAAATTGCAAAATGAACCGCAGTTAAATTAAGTGAAGTGAAAATAAGCAGACTAATTAAATTCAATTACGAAAAACGTAAAAAAGAAAGCGAAAATTAGTGAGACATAATTAAAGTAAAGATTGAAAATTAAATTAAGAATTATGCAGGAGAAAAGATAAAATGAAAATGTTTGAATGTTTTCTAAAATGTTACATATCTCACAAGCTTTCAACTTCAGGCCATGGGAAAGCATCTTCAGAGACACATTAAAGGCAGCCGGCTGGCGACAGGGGTGGGAAGGTTTGGCATCACACTGCAAGGTGCTGACAGTTGCATGCCATTTCAAAGACATTGCGTGCTATTACCTAAGCCGAAAACACTTTTTTTCTTGAAACTATTATGGCAAGATAAAATTGTCACACGAGTGTGAATAATAATTTGGCATGGCTATGATTTATAAGTGGGGGCCCAAATGGTGGACCGAGGGGAAGGGGGGTTCACACCTTCATAGCCTAAGGACAAGCTGACACTAGTATTTAGACTGGCAAGGTAAGATTATTTACTATAGCCTGATTTTGATTTGAAGACCACTTTAAAAAATTTAAACATACTTCATTACAGCCACCATTTATAACTTTTTACTATATTATTAGTACTATATTGTAGGTTTTGATAATTTTGATCATAATGACAGATGCACATAACATGACTTGATGTATGAATATTTTAAAATTGTTTTAGGAACTTTATTAACTACCATATAGTGTTATTCCTACCAAAATCAGGATATACCTTTTTAAGGGTTAAGGGAGTCTACAATATACAAGGCTTTTTGTAATATCTATTTACGTGTCTCATTTTCATGAAGTAATCTACACAAACAAAATTGTAAAATATTAATTTTTAAAGGGCTCAAATCATTCATTGACTATTAAAATACTAACCAGTTAACGATCCCTGTTTGAAAAGTATTTCAAAGTGCTTGGAGAGTCACAAAGCTCTATTGAAATGTATCTAACACTTTTGTAAACTTTGAAAAGTATATAAACACTCACAATAAACATACACAATGTGCTCTCTTTATGTTTACTATTTGTTGAATAGAGTCAATTCATCAACTATAACAAACTCGCCTCGGTGGCCATATGGTCTAAGGCGCTACTCTCGAAATAGACTAGCCTGCTGGTGATGAGGAGGTTGTGGTTCGACCTTGAGTGAGGGTGGTTTTTCCTAAATCGTTTCCCAATAAGGAAGAATGTTGAATACAGGAGAGGAAGAAAAGGAACTATAGATAAGATATTTGGAGAAGATGTTCTACCCGTAGATTAGAGTGAAACAGGAGCGGAAAGAGGCGGATAACATATCAAAGAGGATGAAACTAGGAAAAGCACCGGGTGTGGGTCGAACTGACTGTGGAAATGATAGGAGCTGCGGGTAAATAAGGTATACAAGGGCTATGCAGAGTGATGAGAGTGATTTGGAAAGAGAACAAGGCAACAGACGACTGGAAAAGGCGAGTTATAATACCTCTTTTCCATTATTTTAGCTAGTACATATGCGCATAACCTGAACAAATAGTGAGATACGGTGCTAAAAATAAATTGAATTATTATTTGCCCCATAAAATTAAATAAATATTTGATAACGTTCAACTTTGATCTAAAATATAGTAAAACCAATCAATTCATGAGCATACTAAATCCTACCATTAAATTGAAAATGCCAAATTTTTAGTGAATAATTATCATCTTTCTTTATTAGGCTAAGTAACTGTATTGGTCTGAGTGTTGGTGAAATTTATTTTTTACCTTCCATATAACCCAAAAGTTTAACTGAAGTTACAAAACTTCCAACACTCAAGCTAGCTTTCGATACTCGACACAGTATTGCACTATTTAAATACCCACATTATTTTTAGGAAATGTGAGAGGAGATCAATGTTTTTACGGTACTATTTGTGTATGGTCACTGGCAAGAAAGAAACTGAATCAGGTAGAAATAGGAAGAAAGCAAATTAGTATCTTGACACTTGTTTCTTTCTCTCTTTGCCTATTTATTCATTCTCTTAGTTACAGTAATTGTCTGGACATTGATGGTGCATGGGTTTCTAGGATGAGGCAGCAAAATATTTTCCAAGCCTGGTGTGTTGGGCCCCCATCTTCCCTTGTTTACAATAATTGTAACTTTATATAAAACATTAGCCTAACCTCAATATGTATGTGTTTTATAGGAGCTGTCTCGCATTCTCATCATCTCAACTGGGTGCTCGACATCACACTAGCCTAACCTCAATATGTATGTGTCTTATAGGAGCTGTCTCGCACTCTCATCATCTCAACTGGGTGCTCGACATCACACTAGCCTAACCTCTGTATGTATGTGTTTTATAGGAGCTGTCTCGCATTCTCATCATCTTCAACTGGGTGCTCGACATCACACTAGCCTAACCTCAATATGTATGTGTCTTATAGGAGCTGTCTCACATTCTCATCATCTCACCTGGGTGCTCGACATCACACTAGCCTAACCTCTGTGTGTATATGTTTTATAGGAGCTGTCTCGCCTTCTCATCATCTCAACTGGGTGCTTGACATCACACTAGCCTAACCTCAATATGTATATGTTTTATAGGAGCTGTCTCGCCTTCTCATCATCTCAACTGGGTGCTCGACATCACAATAGCCTACCCTGAGGGGAAACCTATTGACCTAGGAAGTATACTTACTGGCAGTAGACAACCTTGCACAACCTTTCTCTTCTACAGAGTATATCCGTGTAACTCGGTGAGTAGAGATATCATCTCATTATTTTATGAAATTAGGAAAATCCCCTCATGTCTCCACTTTGCTAATCCCACTCTCCCTAGTTTGTTCACCCTAGGGGTGTGAAAAATGTATCCATACTTTACTAATATCAATATTTTCCTTTCGATATTAATACATTTGACTCGGTACATATGTTTCAATATTATTACTGATATTAGTACTCACACACCGGTATCATTGATACACCCACACATGAACTTGGGATTCAAATGTTTCGTAGGGTTGAGGAAGAAATGCTTGGCTCTCTTTCTGCACGACAAGCATCTAACTGTAGCATCCAATCTATTTTAGTTCTTTGTTCATCAATACAGCCCAGTCATCACAAGAATATGACTCACTGAGAATTGGGAGCTATGAGCAATTTTAAATATGTTTTGTATTTTAGTTTTTAATTTTGTTTGTGTTTGTGTTTGGTTTTGGTTCATAGCTTTACCAAAATGTAAGTTCAGTAATTTTTGAGGTTAAAGGAGTGTACAAATTAAATGGAAAAACTATTAAGCTTAAATAAAAGCTGGCATAGTAAAATCTTTAATATTATTTATCATTCAATACTATTATACCTTCCAACATAATAATTATAATATGCATTGACTAGCTTTAGCATCAGTTGAAATAAACAACTATGGATATAAATCGACCACCTTTGCTAATAACATTCTATGTACTTCTCTAGTGAAAGGTTATTCTTCTTGGAACAATTACATTTGGACAAATACTGTTCTAAACATAAATGAAAACAGAATGATGCCATGTATAGTAAAACTATGGTTATCCATAGAAATATTCCAAACATTTTAACCAAATCACACTGCTACAATTGGTTTGGGATTCAATTATTATATTGATAACTTTTGATAATTCTTTTAAAAATCAATCATAACTTTATTTTATGAAATGTAGTTGTTTGCTGTGTTAATATAGGATTAAATGCAAATATTTAGGGCAATTGTTTCTCTGGCTGACAAATATTTTTGAGAAATAAAAAAAGCCCAATGAGTATAATTTAAATACCAGGCAAGTTTTCATCCTAATATAATTGATAAAATTGTCTGCAAATGATACAAAAGCGTTGAGCGAGAAGGTTTGTTCCGTAGGTGCCTCGCGCCCACGATGCCATGACCAAGTGGCTCTATGACAGGTTTGTGGAGAAGGAGCACCTCTTGGACAAATTCTATCGCACTGGTGAGTTCCCGAGTGGAGCCATGCCTCCCCAGGAGATCAGCCAAGATACCCTCAGGTTCGTCATTCTCCATCTGTTCTTCATTGTGTCCACCTACATCCACTACCAGATGATCTCCTATGTGATTTCCTACTTCTGGCTCTTTTGAACCTCCAGACTAGAGTCGAGTTAGAACTCAATCAGCATATTGGGAACTATGCGCTGCAACCATCCCAAGTGATTTGTTTTAATATTAGGACATTTTATAATTTTGGAACAGCCATTTGAATAGTGAAGAACTAGCTTCCTAAATCATTTCCTATTATAAAAATATTTTAAATCTGTGTCTCACGGTTTATTCACTAAAAAATACAATATTTGACTAATTTTTATTCTATATTCACTTAGAATTAAAGCTGACTAGACAAAGGAATATATTACCATTTTTAGTCAAAGCACTGGAGGTAAGTATAAACTAGAATACATCTTTTTATTAGGTAAAGTTGAGTGTTTTGAGAGTTCATTTTTGTATTGAGGTTCTGATGAACTAATTGCACAAAACCTTGTATTTTGAGCTGTTGATAGTGTAGTTATGAAATAACGTATTTCATTGCTCTCAATTATGCATAAGGTTTTTTTTTAAAAAGAAAAGATAGTTAATCTCATTTCAAATAAATTACATGTGCATTCTCTAGAAATTGCTCAATAAAATTAGGTCTTTCAATCTTTTGCTGAAACTGTCCAACTATATTTGGTGTAGTTTTCCTTACTAAGTCTCTAAAGAAGAATCTAATTACTGGTTGTATTGGTTGGATTTAATGCACGGTTTTGCACACCATGATTGTTTTAAATGAAAATAATTTCAAGAAATATCATATTATACAAGTGAGACTATACATTTTACTTTTGCTCCTTTATTCTTTTTAAACCAATCACTCTTACATTGTGTTAAATCATCGTTATAAAGCTCAAATAATACACACATAATGGAAGGAAATAATAAAGTTTTATCTTGATTTAAACACTGAGTTGCCTAAATATCTCAGTGTAGGGATGTTGATCTTCTAAAATAATTGTTTCAGCTTGAACACACCTAGATCTAAATTGCTTTGTTTTTGAGTCAGACAAGTCTTTGCTGTGACTTGCATTCTCTTAGTATAAACATCAGGACCATATTTAAGTTAGGAGGCACTGATAAAAATGAAATTATAATATCATCTTTACTAAGAGGGTGGTGCATTAGCGACTTTTAATGACCTGAAGGAATTAAACTAAATAAATGAAATTTTATCGTGAATATAAAAAATATTGAATTTTCAGCACTAATTTAAAGTTAACTTTAAATTACACATCATTTAGTTATAACAGTTTTCTGAAAAAATATCCAATAAAATGTCACATTAATATTTAACAATATAATATAATAAGATAGTTTAGAAACACTGTACATTAATGTAAAGTAATTGATAGTGAAGGAAGCCAACCTGAAAAGATAGTTAGGTTAGGTCTGGATTAGAACATACATACTTCTCTCTTCATTTCTTCTTATTATTAGCACTGCGTCTTACTACCTGTTTGGGTTATACCCACTCACACTAATGTGTAATGGTAGGGTGATTGTGAGATGAAATGGACCTACAGTTTAACGTGGAATCAGAACCACGGGGGAGGCCTGGCATTCCTCACATTCACAAGTCGTGATTAATACACGTCTTGTCAGAGGTGAAGAAAGGGTTTGATAATCAGATAAATCTGTGCCGGGACCGAGGATCTAACCTTAGACCCCCAACACAGAAGTCTGACACATTACCCCTAGACCACCGGGTCACCTTTTCATTTCTTCTTAAACTCTTTTATCACTTTCCACTTCCTCAGTTACACATTGTTTTAATTTTCGGGAATATTCCTCATATAAAGAAAGAGATGCACATAAAACACATTAAGTTAACTTTCTTCACATTATTGTACGGTGTTTCCACACTTTCTTACTATACATTTCCAAGCCATTGGGCACTAATTCATTTTATTAACATTAGTGTTTGAAAAGTCTCAACATTTTAAACAATTATTATGTTAAAAATGATACATCATTTTTATAAAATTACTTTTTCATTCTTTATAGGTTCACATACTGTTATTTTTAATGTGTTAGCATATTTATTTACTTTTTAAGTGTAAGCAGGGCCATTCTTTTTGCATACAAATTTGTGATGACTTATAAGTTCTTAAAATTACAATTTCGCCAATTTCAGTTTGCTTTATGATTAAATTTTATTTTAAAATGAATCAGTTTTATATGACAAATCATGTAATGTCAGCACCATCATTACTTTCCTAATTTTTTTCCTCATTATCATAAACATAGCTATAAAACTCATGTCTTTGAACTTTGTTTGATTACTGTTACTTCATTTACAATCATTAAGTAAGGGCATAGGCCTACCTAAAAAGACCTGAGAAGACCGGCTCCGCCTGTCAGACTGTCCCTATTATCCAACAAGACTCAAGCAAATAAAACATTTGGATATTAACTAAAAGCCATACAATCTTTTGACGTTCCAAAGTAAGACTGAGCTGCCATTATTTTAATTAGACTTCATTTGATATTGTTTGTATTTTTGTCATCTACTATTAGTCAAGTGATAATGATTTGTTCTAATAGCTATATTTACACATGCCAGTCTTGCGATGTATTCATTGAAACAACAGACATTCCACTTTCTTTACATTGTTTTACATGTTTCACGAATTTGTACGTCTTAGTTTGTGTATATATTGATTGTATGTAAATATTTGAGTATATTTGTATCATATGTAAATTCATGGTCCTTGGAACATATAATAAAACTAACTGTCCACGTATTTCAAAAAGGGGTACACCTATTTGGTTTTCTTCTCATCATACAGTGCCTTTACCTGTCAGAAAAACCATGTTTTTTTGTGTTTTTTCAAACTAATGAACCTATAATCATCATGTAGATGAGCAGTGGTGTCCCATAATCACATGTAACCATCAAGTTGGTCCTCTTTCTCCGTTATTACCTGAACATTGAGACCGTTGTAAGAGTGGGTAACAAATATCTGTGCTTGGAACACTAACACTAGTGTACTCTATCTGGAACTCAAGTTGGGGGTCTGCAAGCTTGGGGTTTCTCGTTCAAGATGAACTCGAGCCGAGTCTTTCAAAAATCTGTTGAGTTTGGATATATTTATGATTCTAAAATGTTAAGAGTGTGTGTATATATATATATATATATATATATATATATATATATATATATAATTGTTTATTTTAAAATCAAAATAGTACATTTAAAATGTCACCAGTCAAAACAACATAAAGTATAGAACCACATCTTTAAAATATGAGATTCTAAAGATATATTAAAACAATACATATTCTTAAAATAAGAATAACACTTACTTTTATAAATATTAAATGCTTTTGAAAAATAAAAGCTTAAAAAATGTAAATATTGGTATTTAAATTAGAAATATTAACTTTCTTTTAAAAAAATATGATTTAAAATAACACCCGAATAAAATTATATTAGAAAAAATGTAATTGTTTCAACACTCGGGTCTCTAAACGAATTAAAGCCACACTAACAATTAAAGGAAAGTTTTATAAAATTGTTGTTTTAATGAGCTAATATCTTCCAAAATATGCCTCTAACTTTATTTATCCTACAATAAAATGTAAACATCACAAGGACAAGCAGTTAGAAATTTTAAATTTTTCATATTTTGTTTATTAGTCCTTAGTGTAATAATTGCGCTTGATCACTTCTTCAGTTCCAATTCCATTCCTTTGTGCGCAGTTGGGGATGTGCCTGGTATTGGTTCTCGCTAGAAACTCTTTTATTACAACATTTATTTCAATTCACTTTTTAATGCTCATAAATGATTAAAAATAAGATGGTTAAAATAATATCTATAACAGACAATATGATATAATAAATTGCTTTTTTATTTAAATAAGTTTGGTAAAATATTTATTACATTTTTGATAAATACTGATTTTAAACAGTTTAATCAACATAATTCCTTAACTAAATAGTAACCAATGTTAGTTTTATAGTTGAGCGTATTAAAACAAACTTTAGATATCTTGAGTTTTAAAATAATATTTATTCTCAATGTTAAATTTTTAATTCGATCAAAATTATAATTTTAAAAAGGCACACTATACAAATAATTATTATTTAATCTATTTAGTTTTTTGATTTTCATTGCCTTGTAGTGGCAGTGCACCTTCAATTAAAGATGATTCAAAATTGGTAATAAAATTGAATAAATGTACTAGTCGAAAGTAGTTTTATAGCTCTTTTACACTGCTAGGGTAAAATTTTATATTGATTTTAAAATTTTGACAAGCTACCCAGTGATTTATAGGTGAAACTGCGAATATCATCTAAATTAAATAGCCTAATGCTTACTCATTGCATTTAAAAAATTATATGTATGTATATCATAAGAAGCTCTAAAATGACGAGCCTATAGAACTTTTGATTTCGATCTTGAGCTTTAATGATGAGAATATCTGCTTGAAGCTTGAAATCCAAGTACTCGCAGACCCCCTATAGCTAGTTAATTTATTGAATGCTTTAAAAAATATTATAAAGTGGTTATAATTCTAGTTTTCATAAACATCTAGATTTTTTGACTTTACGACTTGTACTCGTGGTAATATAACAGCGACTTAGATCTTTCTCACAATCAATAGGCTGATGACAAGTTAGCTAATAAAACACCTAAGCTTTCAATTCAATTTAAGTTGTGTTTTTTTTAATTTAAATTTAAAGGCAAAAGCAGATTCTTACCTTTCAATCAAAAGTTTGTATTCTAAATGCTGTCTTTACAAATTGTAAGTATACAACCCCCTTCATTGTAAATAATAGTTGGAATATTATGATTTTATTTTTCATAAGCCAGGTTTTAGGTTTAAATATATACTCATATTTGATTATCTTAAAATGTGTGTTTGTATATATAAACATAAATACACACATACGCATTTTATGTATATGGTATACATTTTAAATCTCTTTTCCTAAACCAAATAGGTGTACAGCCCTTTATAGTTACGATTTGGGATTTGTAATGAATTTTTAATTTTTAAGGCTTTGTTCCACATTGTCATATTATTCTGTGATTTTTATCTAGTTAGTATGAATGAGTGTATGGATATTTATGTGTGTAAACAACTTTTAGCAAGTAAAGCTCTAAAATTCTAATTACTATTCTAAAATGTTTAAATCACTGATTTTACTCTTTGAATTATACATTAACTCTATACATATTTTTTTCTCCTCTCATTACATTTGTATATTATATAATTGTGTATATATCAAGAATTTATCAATGAAATGTTTTAATTTTGTTTAATGCTGTAGAATATTTGTCTCACAACCTTATTATTCTAATTGCGTGATCATTATATGTTGATAAATGAACCTTAAGCTTAGTTTTGTGGCAATAACTTGTAGGCAAATGAACTCCTAGTTGAGTTTTTAAGTAGTTGTAACGTTGTTTTCAGTATTAACTTGTGGACTTGTTTCACGATTCACTTCTCCTCGATCTTTCACGGAACTGGAGTGTATGTTGGTTGAGCTAAGCATATTGAGTGTAAAATGAACATCTTGGTCACCATGCTAGTCATTACATTTTAACATATTTCTCTATAATAGAGCATTTAATTTTGGCTTTTTTTTTTCTTTCTTTTCTCTTTGCATTTGTTAAATATATAGTAGGTATCTTGCATTTCATTAATCTTGTAGATTTTGTTTGATTTATTGGTGTACATATTTTTTAACTTAATAAGAACACGAGTATAGTAAACATGTGTTGTTGTTGTTGTTTATTTTGCCACCCTAAATATATAAATAGTGAGCGAATGGACCAAAGTATTACAGGGGCAGAATATCGAATCCATATCCTCACATTTATCTACAAATCTCAAATGTTAATCTGAGGAAATATGAGAAGCATACAATGCTAAGTTTTTCTTAATTCTTGATTTTATATACATTAATTATTTAGTTGTTATAGAAAATATAAATTATATTTGCATTACTGTAATTCCTCAATTTAACACAGATTGGAGCTACGAGGATACACAATTGCGGTGACTTATGACTGATGGCGCTATCTATCAAGTGCCACTTTAAACATAATAGTGTGTCTAGTAGGCTGACGCACAGCTGATAGTTTTATCACCATTTTGTTGGTTTCTACCTTGAGTGCATCTCATTTTCTCAAATCTTTCTTTTCATAAGCAGAACCTGTTTCACTTTAACATTCCTTTAAAACAAACACAAATGTCAAAATTACATCTTATTCAAGCACCATTTGACTCATGATTTTTTTTTATACGTTTGCAGAAACCTTTGGAACAAATGACTGTGTCGAGGACTTAATGTAAGTTAACTCACTTAAATGATAAATTACTGATCTGAAATTGGATTGTTAGGTTCTTACACCAAATATGTTGGACTAAGCTACTTATTAGGTATTATAATAGCCAAAAAAAAAATCAGATTCAAAACTTGGGAAATGTAAATTAAATTTTAATATTAGAGTTAGAATTTTTTTTGTGGATCCTATAATCTTGAATATCCTTAAAGTTTTGAAGGGGTCACACCCATTATTTTTAGAAATATCATCAAACTATTTGTTCATGAGAGCATTGGAAATAATAAAATGCAGGCTTTTAACACCGTGCCTTGAATTTTCTGCACTCATTGTTTGGTTTCAACAAGTGTAGTAAAATGCAGTGCTAAAAGAAAAGTTTTAAAATATCAATGTTTGTATTGGTTCTAAATGGCTTGAAAAACATTCTAGAAGAAAAACTTCGCTCCTCTTTTTGAGGTACATTATATTATATCTTCACATCCTTTGTCCTTTTCCATTGTTGGTCCTCTATTACATTCTACAGTTTCCTATCCACGCCAGTGGATCAAAGATGTCAAACTCGTGTTGGACTGACTAGATTAAAACTGGGAGCACAGGGTTTGAATCCCAATCAAATCTGTCTAAGGTGTGTAACAACTTTTTATCTTTCTTGATAATTCATTACGTAAGACAAATAATTAAGTTAACAATAAATAGATTTATTATAGAAAAACATAAATGATATATAAGATTACAATAGCTATACAAGATTAATTCTGGTTGACAATTGAACGTGTAATATACAAGTTCAGGAAACAAGTGAACATATCGTGGATCACAGAAAACTTTACGTTAAATACAAGATGTGTTGACATATAGCGTCCAAGGCAGCATGGCCAAAGGCAATAGGCTGGAAGAGTCTACTCACTATCAAAACAGCTGGGCAAGCGCCAGGCTACTGTCAGTAGGGCCTAAAAGGGAAAACAGTGAAATAATTACCAATTACAGATGAAAGTTAATTGTAAATCCTATAAGTTTAGAGTTACTATTATATATATAAATTGGACTAGCTTGCTTGATTGGGACTAGAGAAAATCCTGAAGATACATTGTATAATGAATGATATGAGAAAGGTTTATTAATTGCATTGGTAGATGGCTAGCAAACAGGTGTCAACACCAAATACTATTATGGCCGGTCCTTTTCCCAATAGGTACTGCCAGAGAATTCAATAGTACATTTATACAATAACCCATTCCCTGGGGTACATTACTTTAGAACACACTATCTTTTAATACTTAGTCACTAGGAGCCTACGACGGGCTAAAAGTAAAGGCATCTGTGCGGACCCCATTATGGAAACTAGCGGAGTTCCGCGCTTTACCCACCCCCGCTAATACTATATGCAAAGCATGCCAACAAGAATGATTCAACACACAGACCCAACTGGATCCAAGAAAAGGACAGACAACCTGGTTGTAGCCATACATATATTAAACAACTGAACACGACGTCTACAGCGTCATGAGAATACAGACTAGTCATAAGGACTAAAAAGGAAGTACTGTACTTGTGGAGAAAAGCAACCTTTAAGACTAGGTCCTTATTGTCTCTGGAGCTCAAGGCTCCTATATTTAAGCTATGTCATATGGACATAGGGAAATCTTAGTCCCTTGGACTGATATAGAAAGTCTGAAAGACTCGAGAACATATTAGTCACTTTGACTAAACCAACTAAGTCAGAAGGACACAAAACCAAAACCTAGTCACTTTGACTGAAATAAGAAATCTAGAAAAATAGTCACCTCGACTATATATACTAAGTCTGAAGGACATGACAAACATTATAGTCACTTCGACTATACAAACTAAGTCTGAAGGACATGACAAACATTAGTCACTTCGACTATACAAACTAAGTCTGAAGGATATGACAAACATTATAGTCACTTCGACTAAACAAACTAAGTCTGAAGGACATGACAAACATTATAGTCACTTCGACTAAACAAACTAAGTCTGAAGGACATGACAAACATTATAGTCACCTCAACTATACAAACTAAGTCTGAAGGACATGACAAACATTAGTCACTTCGACTATACAAACTAAGTCTGAAGGATATGACAAACATTATAGTCACTTCGACTATACAAACTAAGTCAGAAGGACACGACATCAAATTCTAGTCTGTTAGACTAGACCCATAAGTCTGATAGACTTAATAATAACGCCTTGATACTTAGAAGATCGAAGAGGATTTCCCTCGACGATGTGGGGAGACCCACGATGCAAACTTTATGGTGAGCTGGTACTTCTGTAGGTGATAGAGCGGCGTTTCTTCTTCGATGATACGATGTGGTGAAGTACAATAAGTGAATCTGAGCAGCACTAATTATATACGATTTCTCTGACCAAACAGAAACAAAATGTATAAAGCATAAACATAGGCAATGGGAGAAACGGAAACAAAAGGAGAAAGGAAAAGACAAGTCCCAAGGAACGCCGCAAGAGCAGCAGCGCTTTGGGCTCGGGACTTCGATCCCAAACCGGTCTGTCCATTTCAACTATTGGGTGATGCAGCGAAGACGTGTGTAAGACGCGCCATACTCGTCGTAATTTCCTTGACAGCATGGTGATTGTATCCGAGCCCATCCTATTATGGCGAGTAAGTCTTGAAGGATATTATTACTAAATAAATCAGTTTTAATTATCTTCTTTGGATTCAGCTATAGTATTTCTATAAGGATTTGTCTTGTGAGTGTTATTTTACACACCTGTAATATTTTCTTCTCGGAAGCATGTTGGCTGTATCCGAGCCCATCCAGTCATGGAAAGTAGATGTTAAAGCATATTATTCCTAAATATGTCATTTTAATTCTCTTAATTGGATTCCACTATAATAATTATAATTTAATATTTTTACTTAGGCTCATGGTGTAGATGTCAATTTTACATAATTGACATGCTACAACTGGTTCTTCCTAAATGGTTTCCCACTCTCCTTTCTCACAAATGAGGGTTGAATACCTCTAAAAGATTTTGTTTCTCATCCCTACACCTTTATAGTAATCACATATGCATATAACCTGAACAGGTAGTAACACGTGGCAAAAAAAAACATTTCCTATCTAAGTGCTCTATCATTCTTTATCAATTTACTCTATCTTCCTTCACAAACACAAATGGGTGATAGGGTGAATCTCAACGTGGGATTGATATCCCATATAGTACTATTATTTATTAATAACTATTTTAACTGTTTTTTTAAATTATCTTTTAATAAGTTTTCAATTTTGTTAGTAAGCCTAAAATTTATTTATTTAAAATGTTGAAATAATTATTTAAGCTATATTGTAATCAATCGAAATTTGATTACGACTGTGCCATCAGAATGAGCAAACTATTTAAAAAATCATTTACTATGTGATTTTAATTTAATTTTAATTTTAACCATGTCTTAATACCTGTTCAGGCTAAATGCAAAGTAATTTAAAATTGCACCTAATTGTATTGTAATTGTACTTTAGCATTTAAAAGACCCACTGAATGATATTGAGTAGTTGACTACATTTAATTTGTATCAAAGGGAATAAGGGAGTAAGACATCAAACTCATCTGATCTAATTTTTTGATACCAGAAAATTGGGGTTCAAAACCCCGCCTTGTATACTGAAAGTTGTTTTCCCTAAATAACGTTTGACTCCCCCCCGCCCATATAAAACTGAGGGTATATTTTCTCTAAACACTACTTTTTTACTATGCCATCATCATTATCATCATCAACAACAACATAAACAACTGTTTAGAGCCAATGGAAGGTCAGTTTAATAAAATGCCTTTATCTTCCTCTATCCTTTCACCATTCTTCCTCTCCTTTAATTACCTCATCCTTCACCTCTCACTTGCACACTTTCTATTATCTGCTCCTACCCTCTCAGTTTTGGTCTCCCTTGCAGTCTTTTTCCTACATACATCATTTCCACCTTTTTATTTTACACCCTCTCTTTTTCCATCCTCATTACATGGCCATTCCATCCCATTCTTGCTTCCTTTACTATCTCATGTGCTCTCTCTACTCCCAATCTTTCTCATATAACTCCATTCCTAAGCTAGTTTTTCCTCATGACAGATAGAATGCTCCTCACAAACTTCATTCCCATAGCCTCTGTTATCCTAGTCTCTCTTACATTCAATGTCCATGTTTCTGTAACTATGAATACAAAGTACTCCATGCCCTATACAACACTTATCTTCTCCTTAACAGGTCTCTCACACACCGATAGAACAACTCTCCCTGCTGCCCTCTTCTTATTAGATCCTCTCTACTCCTACCATTCGCCTAAATCACACTTTCATGATATATTACATTATGCACTAGGTCTTATCCTCTTCTTTGTCACTATCATCACTTCACTCTTTGCTGTGTTAAATTTAATTACACACTTTCTCATTCCATTTCTGTACTTCCTCGACCTTCTTCCTCCAAACCATCAAGTCATCAGCATACATCATGGCTTTAATTCTTTCCTCCGCGAGTTTACTTGCCACGTTAATTATGACCATTTCCATTACCATTACAAAAAGTATCAATGAGAAAGTAATCCCCTGCTTCACTTCATTTTTTAGTTGAAACCAGTGGCAAGAGCATTGGCGTACTAAGCCGAAGGTCCCGGGTTCAATTTCTGTGTCCAGGTGTCATTTTTCAATTTTCAAAATTTGATATCTAAGTGGTGCTATCCTCACTAAAATGCATAGATGATAGCTTCGGCTATCTGATTCATGTTTTTATTTACTAATTTTTATATATTATAATATCCTCCATAGTGATCAACTTTTCACAGATGAATTACAAAATATACCTTAACTATAGGGAAAGGGATATATTAATTTTTATTTTTTACATTATTTAAGTTGGATATTTGTGTTTAATTTTAATTGTGTGATACTAAAGCTTATTAACACGTTCGCCGAAAATAGAGAGCAGAATCTACTTGAGTGACGTAGCAATTCACATGTTGTGTGTTGACCCATGATGCATTGCAATGCAAACTTAAAACAGCTGATAGTTAAAATATTTTATTCTCTAGTTGATAAATATACATCATTGTCATAGATCATTGTCCCGATGTATGTTTTCAAACTATAGCGCTGTGTTGCGGCACACACTTCCTAGTAACGGGTTATTTCAAATCTTCTTACAAAAGCCACCGAAGCCGTCTACTTGCCTAGAACTTTGGAGCGCATGCGCAGTGATTTTAAATGGTTGTCTTTGAGATTTGATTGGTTCTCCTGTGCTGAAGATCTCGGCCAGATCGTACAAAATGTCATATGATCACTTTCTCTTCTACGCTTGTTTTTCGGTCAACGTATGAATACACAGTAAAGTTATTTATGAGTTTTGTGTGTAGGCCTGTAATTGAAATTTAAAAAATATACATGTATGTAATTATATAAGATTAAGATTTTAGTTTTATTCCACTGTCGAAGATCTTTTTTTTTTTTTGTAATTTGACGAGGATGCCGGACGTGTCTTCAATATTGAAAACAGAAATAAAAGCAATTTTATTTGGTAACAGGTGACTTGGTGGTCTAGGGGTAAGGTGTCAGACTTCTGTGCTGGCGGCCGGGGTTCAATCCTCGGTCCCGGCACAGATTTATCTGATTACCAAACGCTTCCTTGATCCTTCCCCTCTGACAAGACATCTTGTGAATGTGGGGAATGCCAGGCCTCCACCGTGGTTCGGATTCCACATTAAACTGTAGGTCCTCCATTTCATCTCACAATCACCCTACCATTACACATTAGCGTAAGTGCGTATAACCCGAACGGGTAGTAAGACGCGGTGCTATTAATAATAATAATAATAATAATAATAATAATAATAATAATAATAATTTGGTAACATATTTTTTTAAATTTCACAATAAGAAGATACATTGGAGCGACGTGGGTGGGGGGCCTACGAAAACTGGCCGAGGACCTGAAGGTGAGACAGGCCGACGCTGATATAAACAACTTGTTTTATAAAGTTTTTCACTTTACAGGATTTGCCACAAAACATATTTAGGACAGCTAAAATTGGGCTAGGGGCGGGGGAGTAGCCAAAACTAAGCGTAGATTTCTTATCTCACAACTAGGTGCTATATTTTTCTTGTTGCTTCAACACACACACATACACTAATGTAAGAAATAATTATTTGGAGGGATAAGGACGTATTCAACTCAAATTAATTTTTTTTAAACTCTAAATAAATTTAAGAGGCATTTAATTTTCAAAAAAAATCCATACGATGATGAGAAAGGGAGCCTTATGAAATCCCCCCCAATAAAAATATCCAGGCACTCCGGTGAATTAGAGTGATGCATGACGGGAAGAAGAATTGAAATGCTAGTCACTAGTCTGTCCAATACTTCAAGAGAGAGTTTCGTAAGTTATTACATGTAGTTCAAACAATAAGCATGTGGACGCAAATAAGGAAACATTCTATTCGAAAATTCTGTTTACATGAATTCTCCCATAGTCCTCCCACCCTAACCAAGCAACAGGTAAATATCCCCTCCCCCATTCACCCTTAAACGAACATTTTGGTTTTTTTAATGTACCAATATTAATATATTTATTTGTATCAAAATATGGATTTTTGCACCCAATCAGTTTAGTAAATAAAGATAGAATATAACAAAAAGGTGCTTTTTTTACCACCTCGTCTTACTACCCATTCGGGTTTTACGCTTATGTCCTAGTTAAGCTAGTGGGTTAGGTATGAGGGAGGTTGAACTTAGAGGAAGTTTACCTACATTTGCGTGGGGAGAGAGGGTGGGAAACCGTTTAGGATAAGCCACCCTCATCACACGCCCGGGATTGAACCATGATTCCCTCTTCATTGACGGTCTATTGCGAGAGTAACACCGAAGCGGGTAACAAACAGTGGTAGTGCTTATAAACTTCTGAGGTGATTTTTATAAATGTTTTCGTCAAAAATATTTTTCTGAAAATACGTGTTTTGCACTGTAATGGTTTGGACTGAAATAAAATTTACTAAGACATAAAATTATTATTATTATTATTATTATTATTATTATTATTATTATTATTATTATTATTAGCACTGCGTCTTACTACCCGTTCGGGTTATACGCACTTACGCTAATGTGTAATGGTAGGGTGATTGTGAGATGAAATGAAGGACCTACAGTTTAACGTGGAATCCGAACCACGGTGGAGGCCTGGCATTCCCCACATTCACAAGATGTCTTGTCAGAGGTGAAGGAAGGGTTTGGTAATCAGATAAATCTGTGCCGGGACCGAGGATTGAACCCCGGCCGCCAGCACAGAAGTCTGACACCTTACCCCTGGACCGCCAGGTCACCCAAAAAGACATAAAATAAAGGGGAAGATCACTTTGTTGCTAAACTAAATATCTTGTTTCGCACCCTAACATTGTAGTAAGTAATATGAACAGGAGAATCCAACATAAATGTTCCATCGTGTTGAATGCATTTTTTTTACAGCTTTACACCAACATACATGACAGACAAACTCTCCAGAAACTCTGTGCACATTTAACACGATATAACTCATGCTACATCTACCCCACCCCTTATTACTCGACTCCAAAGAATGATACGAACGAAAAAATTTAACATCCTGTTAAGACCAACTTACTATTTTAGATATATCTCCTAAGTTGAAGTTTCTAGCTTAATTGATTATTGAAATACTGGACTTAAAAAAAACCTTGTTTAGTCAGGACGCACTGGTCAAAATCTATAGGGTACTTCCAGTCGAGATATAACTTTGAAAATGGGCATAGGAGTAGTACGTGGGTTATAAACTAAGGTTAAAATACAACAATTCTTATATCTAATTTTCACATAAATTATTTATATCTTATTAAGAACCTTTATGTAAAACGTGCTAAGTTCCACAACCCAAAGATCCTTAAATTATTCGGTCTCTAAAAGTAGTGAGATATAAAAGAATGCCAATTTAAACTTGTCTAATATCGTTCCAAATAATTTTTCAGTTCTCTTAAGTATATCTTAGTGCGTTAATCTGTTTTTAAGCGTCTAGTTAAACTTGTCCTATTCACTTTAACTAAAAGCTTAAAATCAGATTAGTGCATTTAGATATACCTAGGAGAAGTTACAAGTTATTTGGAAAGACATTGCTAGTTTAACTTGGCGCCCAAAATGTTAATAATATTAATTAATTCTTTTTCTACAAAACTATTAAAGTTCAAAACGCCATATTTGGGTGCAAAGCGATGCAAAACAATACGTTTAAACTGGCACTACCAATATTTTAATTCAAAGGGGTTACAATTAACTTGGATCCCCAAACAAAAACGCATACAGTACACGCATATCTGGGGTTGGGGTGTAAAACGCAATATTTGGGTGCAAAACGGTCCAAAACAGGTGCAAAATGGTGGTATATCTACATTTTAAATTTTACTTGGTGAGGTATCAACTTAAATGATCTGATCCAGTGCGGCAGCACGGGTCGCACACCCCAAAAGGCCGTCACTGAAAAGTAATTTCTATTAACAAGTATTTACCTTACCTGCATCCGAGGGAATCCCTTCCAAAGCTTTTATCTGCTGAACTGCAAAACATCATTTTCTAATTCCAATATAAATCAGACAAAGTGGTCGATTTGAAAGCGACATCTTGCCTGATGTACACGATAAATGAAGAAAAGGTAAGTTTATTTAATCTTATTATATTCGAGAGTATAAGAGTAAAATAAATCTACAGGTGGGTTACATTTAGAATCCCATAAATATAATTAACACGATGAATACAAGAGCTTGTATATTCTAATAATGTGTAGCAGATGTTAACTCACGGTGAATTCCTGTTGCCGGGAAATGCCCAAACTTTAGGAAAATCCCCCCAGCTGACTCTTGCCGGCAAGATAACAGAACGACATCTCACTCTCAGGTCCCACTTCGATGAAATGGCAGAACTGTTTCTCTCTGTTCTCCACTCAGTCTTCCAGCGCTAATTGTCATGGGGTGCAATTCCGCAAATTACCTCCCCTACTTGTGTCCGGGGTGGAAACCCTCCCCGAGTACGTCAGTTCTGTTACTATATAACCGTCATTCCTCGCTTCACATTTTGTATTCTATTTTATTAAGTCGACGTCGGCAAAGAAACTACTGGTGACGACGATGTGTGAGGGGTCGATCTCTCCACCTCGCCGCAGATGAAGCCTCGTCTGAGACTCAGTATTTTAATGTTAGAATCTGCTTTAGAGTCGTAGTACTCGCTTTTAACTATGTCCATAAGACATAGAGTTTATATACTAGTGAAATTTCTTGACACCTTAAAATGTAAGGCCATGATACAACTTACTTAGCGCTTAGGATCAATTAATGAAAGAAATCAGGTTAGCTAACGCTTTGTTCTATGACCTAATTAAATCTGTGCCCGACAGCAGTCACTATTATTTCTTGTTAATGTACCTACTTACGGTGCGCAGCCTGTGGAAGTACTATTGGTTTGTAGTAGTGGCCCGTGGGGATAGTGCTTAGTCTCCGGCCCCCTTCAAGCACTGTTTGTATTAGTTAATACATTTGTTGTTGGTACTAGTTATAGTGTACCCTAGACTGGGTGGACGTATAAATATATTATTAAATGTCCAGGCAGTACTAATTAGGAATAGTCCGGCCATAGTATCTTAACAGCCTACATTCCTGGTAGCTCGACATTTATATTTTGTAAAATGACAAGATCCCCTTCTAGGAGTTTAATCTTTTTGTTTCGTAACTCTTGCTAGCTAGCTCAATTAACTACCCCTAAATTGATTCCTATTTATATTGCTGCTGTGTTCGGGCTGACGCTCCTTCCTAGCAGAATGTGCGTTAGTTCTAATTAGAAGAGTTAATAGACTCAACAATAGACTCTACCTTACTTCTGTTGATTCCTAGTTACCTAAGTGATCACTGCAATTCTTCCCTATTGGGATGCATACGTCTATGGTAACTGATTTAATCTAGGATCTATCTAAACCTTATGTAATAGTATTGACTTGTTTAAATTTAAATAAACTGATTTGTTAAACTTGTATAATTCTCTTACCAAACCTTCATTTAATAATTTGTGTAAGCGAATTCGTCACTTCTTCTATTAGATAGGCGAGACGACGATTCATGAGGATCGAGCATAATTTATAGCTGGGGTGGGGGCCTAATTTATTGCAGGGTTGTGGGGCCTAACTTATTCCAGGGGTGAGGGAGGGGCCCAATTTATTGCTGGGTTGGGAGACCTAATTTGTTCCAGGGGAGAGGGAGGGGCACAATTTATTGCTGGGATAAGAGGGCATAATTTATTCCAGGGGTGAGGGACGGGGCCAATTTATTGCTGGTTTAGGGACCTAATTTATTCCAGGGGTGAGGGAGGGGCCCAATTTATTGCTGGTTTAGGGACCTAATTTATTCCAGGGGTGAGGAAGGGGCCCAATTTATTGCTGGTTTAGGGACCTAATTTATTCCAGGGGTGAGGGAGGGGCCCAATTTATTCCAAGAGTGGGGAATTAGAAAAATTATTCCCAAGGGGGAGAGCAATGTTATCCCCTGCTTTATACTTTACCAAAACATCAAAACTTATGTTTAAAAAAAACAAACAGCTTTGTTTGTCATGTTAGCACTAAGATAAAACAAGCATGTAAGATAAAGATAACATTGACTTTGGTACACGTCTTCCTCGAATGTGACTGACAATGGCGAAGTGCGTCTGCCACCGAAACTGAGATATCTGCGTGGTTGCGTGGTTCGCGTGAAGGACCGTGGAACCATGAGGCGTGTCGCTCCGTTTCAGTCGGAGACTTCAAGGCTGGGTCTGGAGATCATCATCTGAATACACTCCAACAGGAGCACACCGCCATTCCGGAGACTGAGATCCGGGTACAGCCATAACACGAAGTGGCAGGACTGTATAAACTGTGTGTTTGGGAAGCAAGATATCAACCCAGGAAGAAGTGGTTTGACTGTATAAACTGTGTGTTTGGGAAGCAAGATATCAACCCAGGAAGAAGTGGTTTGACTGTATAAACTGTGTGTTTGGGAAGCAAGATATCAACCCAGGAAGAAGTGGTTTGACTGTATAAACTGTGTGTTTGGGAAGCAAGATATCAACCCAGGAAGAAGTGGTTTGACTGTATAAACTGTGTGTTTGGGAAGCAAGATATCAACCCAGGAAGAAGTGGTTTGACTGTATAAACTGTGTGTTTGGGAAGCAAGATATCAACCCAGGAAGAAGTGGTTTGACTGTATAAACTGTGTGTTTGGGAAGCAAGATATCAACCCAGGAATAAGTGGTTTGACTGTATAAACTGTGTGTTTGGGAAGCAATATATCAACCCAGGAAGAATTGGTTCAATTGTGTCCAGGAGGCTCCAGTTCATTCATACCAAATTACCTCTTTATGAGGTTTACGTTAAACGGCTCATCGGATTGTGTTGAACACTAAACGATTGCTACGTAGTATACATTATTATACTGCAGAGAATCTGAAGAACGTCAAAGACAATGTATATTTATTTTACAAATATGAGCAGCGTATTTATCAATTAATTTTCATCGTAATTTATCTGATTTTAAAGCTTATATCTAAGTTTGAACGGATAATTTGTTTGCCAAGCCATTTTAAAACTTTTCAGGTGTAATCCATGATAAGATTTACTATCCACATCAACAACCAATTTCTGAAGTTGTTTGTAAAATTAACTAAATGTTTTATATCATAAAGAGTAACAATTTTTAAATCAAATACCGGTACTTTGTTGGAAGTTGGTCACAGCTTAGGACCTTCTGTTTTCCTTATAAGACAGCTGCTACAGTTTTAAATATGTTGCATCAGTTTGAATGTTATAATTTTGATACACACATTTTTGTGAGCTACAGTGATTCATTTGTTCGTTTCAAATCATCGAAATCCTATTAACTCATCATAATAGATATTGTTGTCGTGTCGCGTGGACAGATCTCTTGAGATAAAAGGCATCCCAGAAAAGACTCCGTCCTTCCGTTCATTTTAAAATCGACGCTTATGGCCTACAGGACCAGTGTTCGACTCTACGATCTGCTGCAATATCTGCAGGTCCACGAAAACATATGGAAAACATACTACATGGATAAGGTAAGAACAAATAGATGACCTTGTACATATTAAGGGGAGCAAACATCTGGTTTATTGTGTTTTCAGACCTTTAAAATATTATTATTATTATTATTAGCACGGTGTCTTACTACCCGTTCGGGTATACGCACTTACGCTAATGTGTAATGGTAGGGTGATTATGAGATGAAATGAAGGACCTACAGTTTAACGTGGAATCCGAACCACGGTGGAGGCCTGGCATTCCCCACATTCACAAGATGTCTTGTCAGAGGTGAAGGAAGGGTTTGGTAATCAGGACCTTTAAAATAACTTGACTATTAATTACGGTGGGGTGGAAGGAGACGCGTGCTAAGGTCAGTATTTTTGCATTTTTTACGAGAAAGTTTTTTTAACAAAATAAATAAAGGAGTGCTTCAGTTGATAATTTTAATATAACTTTAGTTCAATTTTCTACTCATGGTAGTCTCAACAGTTCTTGAATATTTGTCGTCAGCATCCTGGAACTTGATGGTTAATTTACTCTTTACGTAAACCTTTTCTCACCTGCTTCGGTATCCGAATGGTCTAAGGTGCTACTCTCGTTATAGACTAAACTGCCGAAGACGGGGGGGATCAGGGTTCAATACTAGTTAGATGCACTGAGGTTGGCTTTCCCTAAATTATTTTACACTCTTCCTCTACGCAGATTCCTGTTCATTTTCCCTAAATTAAGCCATCCTAATCCCTGATTCATTAGTGTAATAAGTACCAAGGTCATAGTCAGGGGGTTTTAGAGGTTCAACCACTAACAAATAAACTCAGCGAATAGCCCACACGGGTAGTAAGGCAAGGTGTTAAGAAAACAACTAAACTCCTGCATTATGCTGATATAATATTGATTTACAAATATCTGCTTTAGAAATAATAGCTAACCCTCCCAATGCAACCCTCTCAGCCTAGTTACAGTCTCACCAGGAATGTGTAATATCTTCTTCAGAAATAATAGCTACCCCTCTCAACACAACCCTCTCCAGACTAGTTGCAGTCTCACCAGGAATGTGTGATATCTTCTTCAGAAATAATAGCTACCCCTCCCAACGCAACCCTCTCAGCCTAGTTACAGTCTCACCAGGAATGTGTGATATCTTCTTCAGAAATAATAGCTACCCCTCCCAACGCAACCCTCTCAGTCTAGTTACAGTCTTACTAGGAATGTGTGATATCTTCTTCAGAAGTAATAGCTACCCCTCCCAATTCAACCCTCTCCAGCCTAGTTACAGTCTCACCAGGAATGTGTGATATCTTCTTCAGAAATAATAGCTACCCCTCCCAACGCAACCCTCTCAGTCTAGTTACAGTCTTACTAGGAATGTTTATTTTTCATCCATACAAAGAGAGTACAAAGCCGTTATCATATTTTAACTGTGACATCTATATGTTGAAACTTATTATGTTCGAGTATTTCTAAATTTCTAACATTTTGATGGTATTTAAAAAGTATACTTGTGCAAGAGAAATGCTTAAATAGACTAAAAGAATGCCTAAAAATTATGCAACCCATGAAAATATGAAGTAAAAATTCTAAATGGCATACAATGACCAAAGAATGACCAATAAAAAAGAGTTTCCGCAAACATAGGATTAAGAACCGAATTCATGTGTTTCTGTGATGTACAAAAAAAAAATGACATCATCAAAATCCGTACCCGGATCATGATGAATATTTAAGAACTGTTGACATTACAATGCGTTAAAGCTTAAACTGATGCACAACTTTATTTATTTATTTATAAACAAGTTATCTTTAAAAATTGGCAAAATGGTGTCCTCTACTTTCCTTGCCTTCCTGGTTACCTCAGCAGCCGACATCTCTCTGTTGAAAGGGGCTCTTACGCCAATAGTATCATGTCTGCATATTCTACACTTACCGAGCAAGTTTACTCTATGAGCAGGGCTAAAACAAACATATATTGAACAGTGGTTAAGGGGTAACGTGGGGGGTTAGAGGGGGAGTTTTAGGAGCCGAGGGCACGTCCCCCAATAGAAGGTGGCAATGAACGGTTTCACATTATATTAATCTTGAAATATATCACTGGGGCTCTGGGTGCTATGGAGCTTATAAGAGCAGTGAGGAGGATTACAAAATATAGATTAATATGAATATTTTATGGGGGTTTGAGGATTAAAAACACAAAACAATCCTTCCTAAGTAGTCATTGTCACCAACAGTGGGGGTGCATCAGTACCTTCTCCTCTAAGACAAGGAATAAAATGATTTGGGTCAAATATAATTACTGCTCCTCTTAACTCAACACATTTCTTGACTTAGAGAAATGTTAATATATATATAAAATATCTAGTTTTGATTTTAAAAATATCATTATTAATAATAATTATAATAATATATTACTACTACTACTACTACTACTACTACTACTACTACTACTAGAGTAGCCGTTGAAGGGCTTTAATTCCTTCATGATCTCTAATATGTAACATTACGTTAAATATTATAATCGTCTAAATAAAAGTTAAATTAATATTCGGACACTACATAAGTATACTTAGTTGAGAGGCGAGTAAATATATAACCGTCATGGGGTGGTGAGAGTGGGGGGGCTAGCATTATTTTATTATTGAAAACAAATATACTGGTAATAGGCCAATTCACTTTAGGTGAATCTAGAGTTGAGTTGGGCTATAAATATAATCCATTTGAAAGGGGAATATTATTCCTATTTACGTAGAGTTTAAGGGCGGAATAATGTTAGGAGAAGTTGAAAGGGGAGTATTGTTACTATTTATATAGAGTTGAAGTGGAGGATATTGTGTATGTGTAGGTGGAGTTGAAGTGGAGAATATTGTGTATGTGTAGGTGGAGTTGAAGTGGAGGATATTGTATATGTGTAGGTGGAGTTGAAGTGGAGAATATTGTTTATGTGTAGGTGGAGTTGAAGTGGAGAATATTGTTTATGTGTAGGTGGAGTTGAAGTGGAGAATCTAGTTTCTATTTACGTGGACCTGAAGGTGAGAGTATTGTTTCAATTTAGGTGGAGTTGAAGAAGGTAATATGGTTTCTATTTAGATGAAATTGAAGGTGGGAATATCGTTCTTATTATGTGACGTTGAAAGGGGGAACATTGCTCCTATTGAGGTGGAGTTTAAAGAGGGAATATGGTTCATATTTAGGTAGAATTCCTATATAGATGGAACTGAATGGCGAATTATTGTTCTTTCTTAGATGGAGTTAAAGGTGGGTGTATTTTCCTATTTAGGTGGAGTTAAAGGGGGACGTATTGTTCGAATTAAGTTTCAACTGAAGAAAGGATTATTGTTTCTAATTGTGTGGAATTGAAGGGGGGTGTATTTTTATTACTTGGGTGGAGTAAAAGTGGGAATTATTGTACCTATTTAACGAGAGTTTCAGGGAAGAATGTTGTTTCTATATAGGGGGAGCTTAATGAAGGTAATATTACTTATTCTTAGTTGTAATTGAAGGTTTGATTATTGTTCTTTCTTAGACTGAGTTGATGAATGTAGTATGGTTCTTATTTAGGTGGAATTAAATGGCAAGAGTTTTTGTTTTAATCACCGCGTCTTACTACCCGTTTCAGTTACACGCACTTAAACTAATGTGTAATGGTAGGGTGATTATGAAATGAAACGGAGGACCTACAGTTTAACGTGGAATCCGAACCCCGGTGGAGGCCTGGCATTCCCCACATTCACAAGTTGTGATTAATACACGTCTTGTCAGAGGTGAAGGAAGAGTTTGGCTATCAGATAAAACTATGCTGAGACCGAGGATTGAACCCCGGACCCCCAGCACAGAAGTCTGACGCCTTACCCCTAGACCCCTAGGTTACCCTTAATTCCTAGATACATTTCTAGATCTTCAGTAGTGAAATGGGCTACATTTTAAGATATATGTTTTTTTTATATAGGCTATAATTTGAAAAGCTGAGTTCTACTCCACGTAATATCGAGGGACAAAATTTCAAATTTGCTGTTTCCAAAGAAGTTAAACTTTTCTCTTGCCACGGCATTTTGTTTCCTCCCCAGATGTCTGCCATTGCTCCTATTGTCCTCCTAATTAGCGCTCATTGGAAGCTATTTAACAAGTTTTTATTTTCAAACCCACTCTAAACAATTATTTCACCCTTAGAATTTATAATAAACTGGACTCTCCCTTTCAGCATAAAATCCATACTGTATGAAAAAGAGCGAGGCCAGAGCCAAAATAGGCACGTTAAGGCACTTAATCACAAAATAGTCAATTATAAGCATAATAGAAAACATACGCTTACACTCGTGATTACATTAAATACACATGGGTCCTATATCTCAACTGCCTATGTCATACGATCAAGGAAAAGAAAAGAAAAATAGTCCGAATATGGTTCCTGATTATATTTATACGAGGTGTACTCGTATTTGCGTGGAGGTGGAATGAAAACAACCACCAGTACAACCCCCCGAGATTCTAGCCTCAATCTCCTAGTGACTAAAAATCTGCTCTATTAAAAGAGTAGCACGTTATACCATGCGGCAACAGAAGCGGGTGACAAAGATTATTGTTCCTATTTAGGTGAGTTTTAAAAGTAGGTTATTGTTCCTATTTAGGTGTAGTTGAATGGAGGATTATTGTTCCTATTTAGGTGAGATTGTAGAGTAGATTAATTTTCCTATCTAGGTGAGTTTTAAGAGTAGGTTATTGTTCCTATCTAAGTGGGATTAAAGAATAGATTATTGTTCGTATTTAGGTGAGATTTAAGAGTAGGTTATTGTTCCTATCTATGTGAGTGTTAAGAGTAGATTATTGTTCCTATCTAGGTGAGTTTAAGAGTAGATTATTGTTCCTATCTATGTGAGTTTTAAGAGTAGATTATTGTTCCTATCTATGTGAGTTTTAAGAGTAGATTATTGTTCCTATCTATGTGAGTTTTAAGAGTAGATTATTGTTCCTATCTATGTGAGTTTTAAGAGTAGATTATTGTTCCTATCTATGTGAGTTTTAAGAGTAGATTATTGTTCCTATCTATGTGAGTTTTAAGAGTAGATTATTGTTCCTATCTATGTGAGTTTTAAGAGTAGATTATTGTTCCTATCTATGTGAGTTTTAAGAGTAGATTATTGTTCCTATCTATGTGAGTTTTAAGAGTAGATTATTGTTCCTATCTATGTGAGTTTTAAGAGTAGATTATTGTTCCTATCTATGTGAGTTTTAAGAGTAGATTATTGTTCCTATCTATGTGAGTTTTAAGAGTAGATTATTGTTCCTATCTATGTGAGTTTTAAGAGTAGATTATTGTTCCTATCTATGTGAGTTTTAAGAGTAGATTATTGTTCCTATCTATGTGAGTTTTAAGAGTAGATTATTGTTCCTATCTATGTGAGTTTTAAGAGTAGATTATTGTTCCTATCTATGTGAGTTTTAAGAGTAGATTATTGTTCCTATCTATGTGAGTTTTAAGAGTAGATTATTGTTCCTATTTAGGTGAGTTTTAAGAGTATATTATTATTCCTATCTAGGTGAGTTTTAAGAGTAGATTATTGCTCCTATTTAGGTGGAATTGGATGAGAGAGGATAGATCCTCTTTAGGTGGAGTCTAAAGGCAGATTGTTATTTATATTTATGTAGAGTTGATTATGTATATTTATGTTGATTTGAAAGGTGAAATATTGTTCCTTTTTATATAGAGAAGATGGGATTTTATGCTATATATCTAGGTGGAGTTGAAGGGAAATAGTTTTTTTCATCTTTGGCTGCAGTTGAAGTTAATAGTCAAATCGTATATTGCGGCTGCAACTTTTCATACCCTGCATTTTATTTAAGTAAGTCTAATGTTTTAATATAAATAAATATCTATATCTTTATAGCAATTAATTAAAAATCAAAAACGTATCTTTCCTATTCCAATAAACATAATGGGTTGATGCACAGCTGGGTGCCCCATCTTGTTGACAGATATAGTTTACAGGGTGAAAAATGTCATTAGAGCACCATCTTGTTGACAGAGATAGTTTACAAGGTGAAAACTCTCCTTAGAACACCATATTGTTTACAGAGATAGTTTACAAGGTGAAAACCTTCCTTAGAGCACCATCTTGTTGACAGAGATAGTTTACAAGGTGAAAATTCTCCTTAGAACACCATATTGATTACAGAGATAATTTACAAGGTGAAAACTCTCCTTAGAGCACCATCTTGTTGACAAAGATAGTTTACAAGGTGAAAACTCTCCTTAGAACACCATATTGTTTACAGAGATAGTCTACAAGGGGGAAAATCTCCTTAGAGCACCATATTGTTGAGATAAATAGTTTACAAGCTGAAAATCCTTCTTAGAGCACAATCTTTTTGACAGAGATAGCTTACAAGGTGAAAAATCTCCTTAAAGCACCATCTTGTTGACAGAGATAATTTACAAGGTGAAAACCCTCCTTAGAGCACCATTTTGTTGACAGAGATAATTTACAAGTTGAAAACCCTCCTTAGAGCACCATCTTGTTGACAGAGATAATTTAGAAGGTTAAAACCTTCCTCAGAGCACCATTTTGTTGACAGAGATAGTTTACAAGTTGAAAGCTCTCCTTAGAGCACCATCTTGTTGACAGAGAACGTTTAGAAGGTGAAAACATTCCTTAGAGCACCATCTTGTTGACAGTGATAGTTTACAGGGTGAAAACTCTCCTTAGAACACCATATTGTTTACAGAGATAGTTTACAAGGTGAAAACATTCCTTAGAGCACCATCTTGTTGACAGAGATAGTTTACAAGGTGAAAACTCTCCTTAGAACACCATATTGATTACAGCGATAATTTACAAGGTGAAAACTCTCCTTAAAACACCATATTGTTTACAGAGATAGTTTAAAAGGTGAAAACTCTCCTTAGAACACCATATTGTTTACAGAGATAGTTTACAAGGTGAAAACTCTCCTTAGAGCACCATCTTGTTGACAGAGATAGTTTACAATATGAAAAATCTCCTTAGAGCATCCTCTTGTTGAGATAAATAGTTTACAAGCTTAAAACTCTCCCTAGAGCACCATTTTGTTGACAGAGATAATTTACAAGGTGAAAACCCTCCTTAGAGCACCATCTTGTTGACAGAGAAAGTTTAGAAGGTAAAAACTCTCCTTAGAGCACCATCTTGTTGACAGAGATAATTTACAAGGTTAAAACCCTCCTTAGAGCACCATCTTGTTGACAGAGAAAGTTTAGAAGGTGAAAACTCTCCTTAGAGCACCATTTTGTTGACAGAGATAATTTACAAGGTGAAAACCCTCCTTAGAGCACCATCTTGTTGACAGAGAAAGTTTAGAAGGTGAAAACTCTCCTTAGAGCACCATTTTGTGGACAGAGATAGCTTACAAGTTGAAAACTCTCCTTAGATCACCATCTTGTTGACAGACATAATTTACAATGTGAAAACCCTCCTTAGAGCATCATTTTGTTGACAGAGATTATTTACTACAAGGTGAAAACTCTCCTTAGAGCAAAATTTGATTGACAGAGATAATTTACAAGTCGAGAACTCTCCTTAGAGCACCATCTTGTTGACAGAGATAATTTACAAGGTTAAAACCCTCCTTAGAGCACCATTTGTTTGACAGAAATAGTTTACAAGTTGCAAACTCTCCTTAGAGCACCATATTGTTGACAGAGAAAGTTTAGAAGGTGAAAACTTTCTTTAGAGCACCATCTTGTTGCAGAGATCATTTAAAAGGTGAAAACTCTCCTTAGAGCACCATCTTGTTGAGAAAGATATTTTATAAACACAGAACTCTCCTTAGATCACCATTTTGTTGACAGAGATAGTTTACAAGCTTAAAACTCTCCCTGGAGCACCATCTTGTTGACAGAGAAAGTTTAGAAGGTGAAAACTCTCCTTAGATCACCATCTTGTTGCCAGAGATAGTTTACAAGCTTAAAACTCTCCTTAGAGCACCATCTTGTTGACAGAGAAAGTTCAGAAGGTGAAAACTTTCCTTAGAGCACCATCTTGTTGCAGAGATAGTTTACAAGCTTAAAACTCTCCCTAGAGCACCATCTTGTTGAGAGAGATATTTTATAAACTGAGAACTCTTCTTAGAGCACCATTTTGTTGACAAGATATTTAACAAGGTTAAAACTTTCCCTAGAGGACTATATTGTTGACAGAGATCTTTTACAAGGTGAAAACCTTCCTTAGAGCACCATCTTGTTGACAAAAATAGCTCACAAGGTGAAAAACCTCCTTAGAGCACAATTTTGTTGACATAATTAGTTGACAAGGTAAAAACTCTCCTCAGAGCACCAGCTTGTTGACAGAAATAGTTCACAGACAGAAAAAAATCCTTCACTGCCTCAGGCATAGGCGTGAGCTTTGACCTTCCCATTCCTAAAAATACACTATATGGTCAGCTTGAACTCTATACCATGTGACCACTGTATTTGGTTGACCAATTTGGGAGAAGGAAGGGGATTAAAATCGTAATTTAATTTGTACTGGTTAGTGCAGTGTAGAGTAGTCATCATTTAATCATTTAAGACCTTTATTTAATCCTGCACATAATTCATTTATATACCTCTAAAATAATAAATAAATATATATACGAGTAGGCTATAGTAGGTTTTTTAGAATATGTTTGGGATATTTTTATTAAAATGTTAATTCCATATGACGTGGAAGCTTAGTTGAATCTTCGGATAGATAATTTCTAGTTACAGAAATATTTATAATCATGTTATTTTACTATTCAAATTAGGGGACGGAGTCAGGGTTATGTGAAGTAAGCCTGGTAATTTTGCAATATTTATAAATATTTGTTTAGCAAAATAATTATAATAATGCTTAAATAGTTGCATCCAGCTTAATTTCCTACTCATTGTAATCTCGACACATCTTGAGTAAATGTCATGAATCATAATTATCTCGGAATTTAATTATAAAACTTACCTTAATTTAAAAATCTTCTAACCAAATACCACCATTCCTATGACGTATATTCAAGAAATGTAGAGATTGTTCTGTGGGAAAAATTAAACTATTTGTAGGGTATTTATATTCATGTATTTTTTATTATTTATTTTGGTTAAACATTCATTACTAAAGATGACCTGGTGGTCTAGGGGTAAGGTGTCAGACTTCTGTGCTGGCGGCCGGGGTTCAATCCTCGGTCCCGGCACCAATTTATCTGATTACCAAACCCTTCCTTCACCTCTGACAAGACGTGTATTAAACACAACTTGTGAATGTGAGGAATGCCAGGCCTCCACCGTGGTTCGGATTCCACGTTAAACTGTAGGTCCTCCATTTCATCTCACAATCACCCTACCATTACACATTAGCGTAAGTGCGTATAACCTGAACGGGTAGTAAGACGCGGTGCTAATAATAATAATAATAATAATATATTCATTGACTCCACCCTGTCATAATCAATATCATCATTCCCTCACCTCATTAGGATAAAGCCTCCACTAAAAGGATGTACGATTAGCACATTCGGGCGTCCCTTGGGCAACAGTACATTAGTACTGACTGATCTCTCCGCAACCTGATCTATAGATTGATTTAGCCCAGACACATAATTATTATAATTATATATGAATACATAATAATATAATTATAATGTAATAATATCTATAAATTAATGTAGCCCAGATACGCAATTATTATAATGATATATTTATATAATTAATAATAATAATAATAATAATAATAATAATAATAATAATAATAATAATAATAATATGGCCTGTCTGGGCTACATCAATCTATAGATCAGGTTGCGGAGAGATCAGCCGGTACTAATGTACTGTTGCCCAAGGGACGCCCGAATGTACTAATCGTACATCCTTTTAGTGGAGGCTCTATCCCAATGAGGTGAGTGGATGGTGATATTGATTATGACAGGGTGGAGCCAATGAAGATATTAACCTAGCCTAGGTCCAATTTACAAAATCCTGGTAACCATGGGAATTATTCCCCTTTCAAACAAAATCCCCCGGTACCCAAGGCCGTAGTCAGTTTTTTTGGGGGAATACAACCCCCTTCACCCCCGAAATTGTATGAATAAAATATATATGGCTTTATTTATGGTTCGAACAATATCATAATTAAGATACAAGTACAAATTAGCGAGCTGTGTTACCATAAAAAGCACTTCAGAGATCTTCTAGAAGCGTTTATCATTTATATTTTTATAGCCTCTGGCATTTGGGGTGTGTGCCCGTCAACCCCCCTCCCCCCACCCCGAAATTATTGGCTGGCTATGGTCTTGCCGGTACCAGCTGGGAATCGAAGCTGAGACCCCTAGATCAGCAAGATCTGATCACTGTACCACGAGACCGGTAATATATCTAAAGAAGACATGTCTTATTTACTTTGGCAAAAACATTTTATTGTTCTTAAAGACAACAATATTGCATTTAACTCGCGTTCCAATGAACACCTACCTTACCCCAACTTTTGTTCATAAATAGCTGTTGAACGGAGATGAACCCACGAGGGATTCTCGCCATGTTGTTTGTCGTCACACCAACAAGGAGATAAAAAAAATCAGGGAAGCCAGGCACACATTCACGCGTTGTTGAACTATTTCGCGGAACGCTGGGTACCACTCCCTGTCCAATTAAGTTGTCCAAGGGGACAACTTTAGATGTCAGCTTGGGTTTGTGTCCTCATTTGGGACATTAAAACATCAAAAAGGCGTTGGTGGAACGATTCCACCCATGACATTTTTTGCCCTTAATTATATATAACATATTTTTTTCTTTTTGTTTGAGTCAGAAACCTTTATCTTAATATCTAGTAGCTTATGTCAATCAAACAATAGGTTTTTATAGTTTGTAATCGAATGATCGTCCTTATCAGGAATTCTCCTTATATAAGGTGGGATACACACAAACAGCTTAGAAAAATGCATTTACTTACACGGATTCGAGTTACGCGGATTAATAGATACATGGCTGTGATACTCCAATTCACGACTGGCAACGCCATCTATCAAGCACCACTTTGAACGTAATATATGGCGTTACTAGTAGGCCTACTTAGCTGAAGCTCCAGCTGATAGTGTCACTGCCATTTTGTTCGTTTTTACCTTGAGTATAAATTAGTTTATCAACATTTATTTTCATAAGCAGATCGTGTTTAACTGTTTTATCTTTGAGATCAACATACTTGTCGTAATTACATATAATTTAATCACCATTTGACTTATTCATGTTTTTAACTTACGCGTAAACCTGCATAACGAATTAGCTACGTGCATGACGTAGAGGTGGTATCTGAGAGCTAGGAAAAGTTACAATATATCCATTCGTCAAACCATATGAATAGTTGTTGTTATTTTTGGAAGTCAGAACCTTCACACAAACAAAACGATTTGTTTTAAATCAATAACAGTTTTTACATTATTGAGACACAAACTTAAGAAAACAACTGTTTGGAAGTTTCTTTTTTTGTGTGTGTGTGGAAGCGGTGTTTGTGGTACATTTAAAAAATCCTTTTCCAACTAGAACTTTGAAAATGTGTTCCGCTCTTCTGAAATCAAGATGGCGAACAAGCCGAAGCAAGGGCGGTTGATGAAGTCATACAAACCGTCAAAAAGGTTGTATCCTTACGCTGTTTAGCAAAATAAAAACTTTCTATTTTCAAACTAATATTTTGTAAGGCTCTTTCTCTGAGTTAATACTTTTTAATCTATTAATTCTGTACTATAATACGTTTTGATTCCACAACCGCAAAACCAATATCATAAAAATAAGCCCTTTTGCAGATATCACCGATACCAATATTTTGTTGCCGATATTGCCGGTAAACGATTCCAATTTGTTTTTGGTTTTTGTTTTTGTTGCAATATTACAAAAATGTTCTGTAACAATACTCAAAAACAAGATTGTGCTAATATCTGCCGATAAATCGGATTGATTATCATCATCGGCCCAGCCCTACATAAAAATGTTATTATTAGATTTTGTTCCTTCATTAGGCTATGAAAAACGTCAATTACGCAGTAATACTTATGAAAATATTGCTATACTCTTTTGATAACACTTTATTGATAGTAGAGTATTATTAAGAAAATAAGTATTTCAGAATAGGTTGACATTAGCTACTTTCAGTCAATGTTTACAAAAAAGAACCTTCTGCTAGCTGTCAGATACCACACTTCCAACCAAGAATGACCTATAGGTTAGAGATTTGCTGTGTCTCCATGAATTTACAGTAGCCCCGTGGCTTCTTTGGTGCTGACTGACAGCTCACAGCTGACTTCTGACAGTCAACATTTAGATACATACCTAAATTTTGATTGTCAAAAGTGACAGCTGATAAACACATGTTTTTGCAGATCATCTGGTTCGGCGTAGGGATACGTAATTTGTTCTGGTAACTTTTTAAATCTGACAGCTGTCAGGCTGTCGGTCAGCACCAAAGAAGCCATGGGGCTACTGTACACCCGAATTATATCCTTGGCTTGCGTGATGGTTTTCTGAAGGTCTTAGAGTAGTTTTAAAAATCGCGTCAGTTAAATTATTTTTGGATACAATGCATTGATGACAAATATTAATACATAATATTTGATGTCAAAGACATAAACAATCAAATATTACCAACAATTTTATACACTCATGAGCATGACCCTTAACTGATAGATACCTACTTCAGGAATGGCAAATAATATTTATAGAAAATTCTCATATTTTATAATAAACGAATCAATTCGTATTATAAACTCTTAAACTAAAATTCAATTACCTCTAATATTTCCAGAACCAAAGATTTATTTTAACCAAACCATTGACTCTCAGATCAATGTCACAAACTCACGTAATATTATTATTAATAATAATAATAGTATTTATCTCAACTATTATTATTAATAATAATAATAGTATTTATCTCAACTGTGACTGAAATAAACAATTAATTGAATAAAATGTTTAAGTTGTACAAATGACGTCATCGGTCAGCAAGGCTATCTTTGGCCCAATATTAACAACATGAGGTTAGCGGACAGCTACCATGAATGTAGTTTCTCTCACACTATATCGCAAATTACTCCACATATAACTCATGAGACAATAAGTGTGTGTTAGCGTGGTAAAATCAAATACCAAGCTCCAGCTTTCAATATACGACCTGGTTATGTTGGGTGTTCCTTCCCTCTTAGCTTTGCCATCCTCTGGAGCCGAGGGCGGGTGCATTTTCTTAAATTTAACTTATTTATCTTATCCACTTAGTTTGTATACAATAAGCCACATATAACATATAAGCTTAAAATAGTCAAAACTAGCCATTGCAACAAAGTGAGAAATTCATTACAATGTAAACGTCATACCCGATTAATGTTTAATTGTTTAAGAGCAAGTGTGCGTGTGATCTCTGGCACTTCGCCAGTTAGTGTTTTCCTCTCTACCTCAACACAGGTTTTGCTATCTCTACCTCTTTACAAGTGATCTCTCTCTACCTCTTCACAGGTGATTTCTCTCTACCTCTTCACAGGTGATTTCTCTCTACCTCTTCACAGGTGATTTCTCTCTACCTCTTCACAAGTTTTGTTATCTCTACCTCTTCACAGGTGATTTCTCTCTACCTCTTTCACAGGTGATTTCTCTCTACCTCTTTACAAGTTTTGTTATCTCTACCTCTTCACAGGTGATTTCTCTCTACCTCTTCACAGGTTTTGTTCTTTCTATCGCTTTACAGGTTTTGTTCTCTCTACCTCTTTACAGGTTTTGTTATCTCTACCTCTTTACAGGTGATTTCTCTCTACCTCTTTAACCCGCCTCGGTGGCGTAGTTGGCTAACGCGCTTGTCGTGTGGAGCTCTACTGCTGAGGACGGGGAGATCGAGGTTCGAATCTCGGTCGGGTGAACTGGGGGTGGTTTTTCCTAAATGGTTTTCCACTCTCCCTCCACGCAAATGCGGGTTCACTTCCTCTAAATCAACCTTCCCAATTCCTATCCCATTAGAGTAATTAGTACTTAAGGCGTATAACCCAAAACGGGTAGTAAGACGCGGTGCTAAATATTATTATTATTATTATTTCTACCTCTTTACAGGTTTTGCTATCTCTACCTCTTCACAGGTGATTTCTCTCTACCTCTTCACAAGTTTTGTTCTCTCTACCTCTTCACAGGTGATTTCTCTCTACCTCTTTACAGGTTTTGTTATCTCTACCTCTTCACAGGTGATTTCTCTCTACCTCTTCACAGGTGATTTCTCTCTACCTCTTTACAAGTTTTGTTATCTCTACCTCTTCACAGGTGATTTCTCTCTACCTCTTTACAAGTTTTGTTATCTCTACCTCTTCACAGGTGATTTCTCTCTACCTCTTTACAGGTTTTGTTATCTCTACCTCTTCACAGGTGATTTCTCTCTACCTCTTTACAGGTTTTGCTATCTCTACCTCTTCACAGGTGATTTCTCTCTACCTCTTTACAGGTTTTGCTATCTCTACCTCTTCACAGGTGATTTCTCTCTACCTCTTTACAGGTGATTTCTCTCTACCTCTTTACAGGTTTTGTTATCTCTACCTCTTCACAGGTGATTTCTCTCTACCTCTTTACAGGTTTGGTTCTCTCTACCTCTTTACAGGTTTTGTTCTCTCTACCTCTTCACAATTTTAATGTTGATGGTTCAGACCCCCTGGAACAGAAAGTGTTTTTCAAGAAGCCATCTGTCTGTTTTTACGTTTGTATCTCGGCCTGGAGTCAAAATCATTTAACCGATTAAACTGAAATTTGGTATCTAGTATTTTGATATGGTTCCCCAAAGGAGGTTTATAAATGAGATGAGATATCTGACCCCAAATTCAAGGGAAGTTTACTGAAAGAATTTTTTTTCAAATCTGCTTTGACGATTTTTATTAAATTTTGTGTCTTGGTAAAGCTAAACATTACAAATAAATTGGATATTCTCTTTTTACCATATAAATGATTTTAAGAACACTTTACACAAATATAAATTTATATTTTGATAATTATCTCCACTACTATTTGAATTACGAAATATCTTATTATTTAAAGTTGTAGTACTATACAAAATTAAGAACTTTCTTCGGAATATATTTGTATAAAAACAACAGTTTCTGAGCTATAAGTAAATATATACATATATATATATTTTATAGAGCTCTTGGTTAATATAAATTGGTTGTTATGCTCTTTGCTGGACAGAGATTTCCCTCTGTTCTCAATGTTTCTGAAAAAGTATTTATTATTTCATTTATGCTCTTTGGTGCAGTGTTTCTGCAACGATGTATATGATTGCCAGCCTGGCTAGGCCGATGCTGTTTAGGGGTATTCGACATGTGCTTGCTTAGAACAGTTGTCAGGGTGAGCAAAATACGTAATAACTCCCCCCCAATAAGGAGTAAGGTAGGCTAAGGACGTATATATTGCTTTGTGAAACGGTGGGGGGAAGGAGAAAGCAGTAAAAATTTCAAGTGTAAAGAAAGTCATTGTATTCATAGATTAAAATAAAGCTTAGCTAAAACTATTGTTGTGTTTTAAATTAACAACAAATGTTTACTTATAGATGATAAACTTCAAAAAAGTATTGAGCTAACGGAAAAGGATCAATATATACAGATTTAGGTTGATCTTCGAACCGTAGACGATGCTCACCTGCAGGTGTTGGTTACTTGTACTTGTCAAACATATCATCGTAGCTGCAGGTGTTGGTTACTTGTACTCGTCAATCACCTCATCGTAGCTGCAGATGTTGGTTACTTGTACTTGTCAATCCAATCAGTACAGCTGCAGGTGTTGGTTACTTGTACTTGTCAATCACATCATCGTAGCTGCAGGAGTTGGTACTTGTACTCGTCAATCACATCATCGTAGATGCAGGTGTTGGTTACTTTTACTCGTCAATCACATCCTCGTAGCTGCAGGTGTTGGTTACTTGTACTCGTCAATCATATTATCGTAGCTGCAGGTGTTGGTTACTTGTACTCGTCAATCACATCATCGTAGCTGCAGGTGTTGGTTAGTTGTACTCGTCAATCATATCATCGTAGCTGCTGGTGTTGGTTACTTGTACTCGTCAATTACATCATCGTAGCTGCAGATGTTGGTTACTTGTACTCGTCAATCACATCATCGTAGCTGCAGGTGTTGGTTACTTGTACTCGTCAATCACATCATCGTAGCTGCAGGTGTTGGTTACTTGTACTCGTCAATCACATCATCGTAGCTGCAGGTGTTGGTTACTTGTACTCGTCAATCACATCATCGTAGCTGCAGGTGTTGGTTACTTGTACTCGTCAATCACATCATCGTAGCTGCAGGTGTTGGTTACTTGTACTCGTCAATCACATCATCGTAGCTGCAGGTGTTGGTTACTTGTACTCGTCAATCACATCATCGTAGCTGCAGGTGTTGGTTACTTGTACTCGTCAATCACATCATCGTAGCTGCAGGTGTTGGTTACTTGTACTCGTCAATCACATCATCGTAGCTGCAGGTGTTGGTTACTTGTACTCGTCAATCACATCATCGTAGCTGCAGGTGTTGGTTACTTGTACTCGTCAATCACATCATCGTAGCTGCAGGTGTTGGTTACTTGTACTCGTCAATCACATCATCGTAGCTGCAGGTGTTGGTTACTTGTACTCGTCAATCACATCATCGTAGCTGCAGGTGTTGGTTACTTGTACTCGTCAATCACATCATCGTAGCTGCAGGTGTTGGTTACTTGTACTCGTCAATCACATCATCGTAGCTGCAGGTGTTGGTTACTTGTACTCGTCAATCACATCATCGTAGCTGCAGGTGTTGGTTACTTGTACTCGTCAATCACATCATCGTAGCTGCAGGTGTTGGTTACTTGTACTCGTCAATCACATCATCGTAGCTGCAGATGTTGGTTACTTGTACTTGTCAATCCAATCATTACAGCTGCAGATGTTGGTTCCTTGTACTTGTCAATCCAATCATTACATCTGCAGGTGTTGGTTACTTGTACTTGTCAATCACCTCATCGTAGCTGCAGATGTTGGTTACTTGTACTTCTCAATCCAATCATTACAGCTGCAGATGTTGGTTCCTTGTACTTGTCAATCCAATCATTACAACTGAAGTGTTGGTTACTTGTACTCGTCAATCACATCATCGTAGCTGCAGGTGTTGGTTACTTGTACTCGTCAATCACATCCTCTTAGCTGCAGGTGTTGGTTACTTGTACTTGTCAATCATATCATCGTAGCTGCAGGTGTTGGTTACTTGTACTTGTCAATCACATCATCGTAGCTGCAGGTGTTGGTTACTTGTACTTGTCAATCACATTATCGTAGCTGCAGGTGTTGGTTACTTGTACTTGTCAATCACATCATCGTAGCTGCATGTGTTGGTTACTTGTACTCGTCAATCACATCCTCGTAGCTGCAGGTGTTGGTTACTTGTACTTGTCAATCATATCATCGTAGCTGCAGGTGTCTGTTACTTGTACTCGTCAATCACATCATCGTAGCTGCAGGTGTTGGTTACTTGTACTCATCAATCACATCATCGTAGCTGCAGATGTTGGTTACTTGTACCTGTCAATCACATCATCGTAGCTGCAGATGTTGGTTACTTGTACTCGTCAATCACATCCTCGTAGCTGAAGGTGTTGGTTACTTGTACTCATCAATCACATCATCGTAGCTGCAGATGTTGGTTATTTGTACTCGTCAATCACATCATCGTAGCTGCAGGTGTTGGTTACTTGTACTCGTCAATAACATCATCGTAGCTGCAGATGTTGGTTACTTGTACTCGTCAATCACATCATCGTAGCTGCAGGTGTTGGTTACTTGTACTCGTCAATAACATCATCTTAGCTGCAGGTGTTGGTTACTTGTACTCGTCAATCACATCTTCTTAGCTGCAGGTGTTTGTTACTTCTACTTGTCAATCACATCATCTTAGCTACAGGTGTTGGTTACTTGTACTCGTCAATAACATCATCTTAGCTGCAGATGTTGGTTACTTGTACCTGTCAATCACATCATCTTAGCTGCAGGTGTTGGTTACTTGTACTTGTCAATCACATCATCGTAGCTTCAGATGTTGGTTACTGGTACTTGTCAATCACCTCATCGTAGCTGCAGGTGTTGGTTACTTGTACTCGTCAATCACATCCTCGTAGCTGCAGGTGTTGGTTACTTGTACTTGTCAATCACATCATCGTAGCTTCATATGTTGGTTACTTGTACTCGTCAATCACATCATCGTAGCTGCAGGTGTTGGTTACTTGTACTCATCAATCACATCATCTTAGCTGCAGGTGTTGGTTACTTGTACTCGTCAATCACATCATCGTAGCTGCAGGTGTCTGTTACTTGTACTCGTCAATCACATCATCGTAGCTGCAGGCGTTGGTTACTTGTACTCATCAATCACATCATCGTAGCTGAGGAACCAAGTTGTTATTGTCCAATGTAGGCAGCTCAATCACGAGTGAGCTGAGGAGCTGTGGGTTATTGTGTTTCTTTGTCTTTTACATGCTCCGTAAGATCACTGCCTCTATGCACATTCATTTCAACAACATTCTGACCTTCTTCGTGGCCGCATGTTTTAAGGCGTCCCTATCGTGTAAGACTAGACTACCACTAACAGGGAGGTCGGGGTTCGAATTCTGGTTGGGTGTACTGAGATTTTTGTAAAAATGATTTCCCACTCTCCACTAAGCAAATATGGGCACACTTCACCTAAATCTGTCCTTCCTCATTTCTAACTCATGTGCTTGATAAATACACATACGTATAGCAGTGCTAAAAAAATCTTATTTTTGTATATGTTGTTTACTTAATGTGGATTGTAATGAGTAAAATATAAAATCTGTATTTTACAACTCAAAAGAACTTATTATGCGATGACATTAGAGCAGCAGACTTTTTTTTTAAATGTAAAGTTGTGTTGAGGCACACACCCCAGCACATTTAAAATACCCCGCACGCTTTACAATGGTGTTAAAAAGTATTTTCAATTGATTATTACACTAATATTTTTTTAAATAGGGAAGCAGTTTTTTCTAACGCCGCTTTTGACTACCTATTCAAGCTATTATATCCATATGTATACTAAATAAGTTAATTTGTTCGGGATGAGGAAGGTCAAACTTGGAGAAAGTGTACCTGGATTTACAGGTAGGGAGAGAGTACAATCATCCAGGAAAAACCACCTTCAGTACACCCAAACAAGATTCGAACCTCAATCTCATCCTGAAGATCAAGTTAATATATTGAGAGACTGACACTTTAAACCATGCGGCCACGGAAGCAGACGTGAAAATTTTTGTACTCTATTTCCACTTTTGGTGACCTGGTGGTCTAGGGGTAAGGTGTCAGACTTCTATGCTGGCGTTCGGGGTTCAATCCTCGGTACCGGCACAGATCTATCTGATTTCCAAACCCTTCCTTCACCTCTGACAAGACATCTTGTGAATGTGTGGAATGCCAGGCCTCCACCGTGGTTCGGTTCATCTCACAATCACCCTACCATTGCACATCAGCGTAAGTGCGTATAACCCGAACGGGTAGTAAGACGCGGTGCTAATAATACTAATAATATTTACACTTTTGCTGGCATACTGACATAAATCTTGTTGAATACCTTGTCAAATACTGTATCATCCGGAGAGTTAGATCTGAGTAATAATGATGAATCAGAGGGAAACTAGACAAGCCTAGGACGTCTTGTGAAGATTCAGTAAAACTGAGAATTCAAGGGAAAAAATTCAAGAATAAAATACTTAAAAAACATGTAATGATTTTTATATTTCTGGATTATTCTGAGTAGTTCTAGTTTTAGATATTTCTACACAAACCAGTGATTATTCAATGTATTTACTCGTTCATTGTTATAAATACAACTTAAACGAATAGTTTTGAGGTTTTACAACTAAATTACTAAAACCTCAGTAAATAAGATAGTATTTTTAATCTCAATTTAATATAAGAGAAATCCCCTCAATTTTTTTTCCTACAAAACATTATTAATCAAGATAAGGCAATTTTTTTCTAAAATAAAATTAAGTGTCTAAAATAATCCTATGCTTGTTTGAACACCCTTGAATGTGGTATGAAAAGAAATGTAAGGCCAGTATTTTTGTAATTTCTTATAACAAAGGCAGTTTTTGATTCATAAATTGGCCAACCCTTGTGGTCTGGGTTTAAAGTTCTCGCCTGATAATCAGATTGTCGTGGGTTCAAACCCAACTTAGTTGGGTGAATTTAGTTTAGTGGTATATAAATGCGTAGCACAACTTCCTTTGTAATGGAAAGTAAATCCGTCGGTCCCGTGTCGATTGTGGCTTGTAAAACTACTCTGGAAGGTATCTGATAATACCATGCCCTGAAAAATTGGTAAGCCCTTTCACTCTCGCTCATAGAAATTTTCATGCACTGATTCAATCACTCGGTTCAGAAAATGTACGTTAAGTACTACAAATAAAAATAAATAAAGTTTAAGACAAAAAAATGTTGTAGTAAAGAAGTTTTAATTAATTGTCTGCCGTACAAAATTTCTTGTCGTAGGCGTTGTGGAGTTTAATTAGTAGATTTTTGTTTGTAATTAAAAGTTTATCAACAAATTCCGCAATGCTCATGACAGATATTCAAGAGGTGTTGAGCTTACTATGGGCAGAAAATTAAATTAAATGCATCCACTGGAGCGATTTCTTTTTATTTTAGCCAAAAACTGTTTTTGTCATAAAAATTACAAAACTACTAGCATAAGTCACGTTCCTTTTCATCACACCTTTTAGGCTGGGGATGTAAGGAATGCGAAAAAGGTCAGTGTTTTTGCAGATTTCTTAAATCAAATCATTATTTTGGCCAAAATAAATAAAATATCGCTTGAATACATAAATAGAGCTTAATTTTCTTCAAACGATGATATCAACTGTTGATGAATATCTGTCATGTACTTGGTGTAATTTGGTGAAAAACATTTTAAATTAAGATAAAAAGTTGTTATTAAAATTTCATGACACCCTCGACAAATATTCAAGAAACTGTTGAGGTCACAAGGCGTAGAAAAATAAACTATATTTTGATAATCAAGCGATATTTTCTTTATTTTGGATGAAATAAATATGTTGATATAAAAACTGCAAAAACACTGACCTTTCCTAGCGTTTCCTACACCCCCAAATTAAGCCTAAAAATGGTTAAGGGACGAATAAATGATTTTCCCCGTCATCATGAGCAGACAAATGCAGCCTGGTTTTAGGAGTTGGCTCGTGCGCCACAGTTTGACGTCCCGAGTGGAAGTCGTCGACCCTGTCTTGTTCTGTTACATGAAACTATGAGAGTGTAACGGGACTTACACTGTTATAACAGCAGAGCTGCTTACTGTCACCCCCCCCCCNTCACCCCCCCCCCTCCCCTCACCCAAGAACTTAACACACGGCATTTACTTTCCCCAATGTCCGGCACACGCGAGCGATGTTTCATTTCGAGTCAATTGCAGGGCAAACGACAAACATCGCGGTGATTTTGAGTTAAACGGGTAGTAATCATCAAAACTATTGCTAGGTTTGGTATTAGCGCAGGTCGTGGCTCTCAGCGATGTTTAGATATAGACCCGTGCGCAAGAGATATACAAATACCCTTAGCAATTCAACATAATTTCCTTGTCTTTAAAACAAATTAGTAGTTTTGTTTTGAAAAAAAAAAAATTGGGTAGTTTGGTTTTAATTGAACGCAACGTTGGAATGTTTTAAAGCATTCTAAACAGCCCTTTTGAAAATGTATGGATTCTTTTCTTCTTCTGGAGACCCCTAGAAGAAAGAACGTATTGTGGTCGTCAAACAATAGTAGTCAAGATTTTGATGAATGTCAACGTTTTATAGCTCAGGGACCGAAAACGTGGTTTTCGCACAGCAATCTGAATTGACTTCAATGCCGTCTGAATTGACTTAAATGTCATTGGAATTGACTTCAATGCCGTCTGTCTGTCTGTTTTGTTGTTGTGTCTGCGTCTTCATTGACTTCAATACCGTCTGCATTTACTTCTATTCCATATTCATCGACTTCAATGCCGTCTTCATTAACTTCAATACCATCTTCATTGACTTCAATGCCGTCTGTCTGTCTGTTTTGTTGTTGTGTCTGCGTCTTCATTGACTTCAATGCCATTTTAATTGACTTCAATGCCATTTGAGTTGACTTCAATGCCATCTGAATTGACTTCTATGCCATTTGAATTGACTTCAATGCCATCTGAATTGACTTCAATGCCATCTGAATTGACTTCAATGCATTTGAATTGACTTAAATTTCGTCTTCATTGACTTCAATTCAGTATTCATTGACTTCAATGCCGTCTGTCTGTCTGTTAAGTGCCCTAGAACAGAGACAAGGCCCACACCAGACCCACAGCCTCCACGTTAAAATGGCTGTGGTCCGTGGGAGAGCTTGAATATTTCAACACGAGTGTCGCTAGGTGCCAAAAAAGAGAATTTAAAAAAATCTCATTTTAAACATGGTTTCACTAAAGAAAATACACAAATAGACTTCTCGAGTCAATCGGCTGATTTCCACAACGTTAGGTTCAGGTAGTGACCCAACTCTCTCTTACCATAAATCTAGCTCACAAAGAGTTTACTCAGACCAATCATGGTCCCTTTATGACAAACATGTTATAAGTGAGTCGTTTAACAAGTGGACATCTGGGAGTGTTTTTATCAGCGAGCATTGACACTAGCGAGCTCCAGTGTCGAAGGAGTCAACCTGGCTCAAGGAGCGCAGAGAAACTTCCGTAAGGCTGACGATCTGGTGAATCCTCTTCTGGGTCATAGAGTCGAGACTATCGCACCGATCAAGTGAGATCTAGTATCTGGTATCTAAAGTTTTTGTAAGATTCTTCAGAGATACCTTTGGAATTATAGATCCACCTCTAAAATTAAGGGTAGTTTTCTTAGGGTAGGAGTGTTGAGAATGTGACAAAAGTTCAGTGTGTTTGCAGTTTTCACAAAACAATTTTTTTTCTGTCAGAATAAATAAAATATTGCATAGAGTTTAATATTCTTCGCATGGCGACATCAACAGGTTTTAAATATCTGTCATGAGGACAAATAAGGAGACGGAGTTGTCATTGAATTTACAGGACACTTGACAGATTTAACAACCTTTTATAAAGTTATTTAATATATCAAACAGTTTCGGAGAAAGAAGATAGCCGATAATGTAAATACCCTCTGTCATTTTCTCGGAGAAATGAGAGGTGCCATTTCGTTTGTAATATTAAAATAGTTCTATATACAAACTTTATTCAAAATGATTATGGCTGATTTTCTCTTTTGACCCTAATATAAACTACTCTTAATTTTAGTGTTCTATATCTAATTCCAAAAACACCCGGGGGATCCTAAATACCGTGTTTCAGCCTGATCTGTAGTTAAAATGGTTCAAGGCCGAGACACAAACGGACATACACATAGACAAAACATCGCGAAAACCCCTTTTTGAGTTCAGTGTTTCATGAAACGTTGAAATCAATCAAAATATAAAATTTTAGATATTTTTTTTTACAATCACAATACTTTCTTTATCCAAGGGATCGAAAGAAATTAAAAATGATAATATTAAAAGGTAGGAAAAAAAGGTTGTGTCAGTCGTGATGAGCTAGACCACGGAGGACGGGGAGATAAAGGTTTGAATCTCGGTCGGGTGAACTGGGGTTGGTTTTTCCTAAACGATTTTCACTATCATTCCACGCAAATGCGGCAACACTTCCTATATATTCAACCTTTTAAACTTATAATCCATTAGTGTAATTAGTACTTAAGCGTATAGCCCAAACGGGTAGTAAGACGTAGTGCCAAATAAAAATAATATTTGTTTAATCAAGAGTCCTCCAGTGTTTCACAGCCATGGGGCAGTATTGGTTTAATTAAGATTCCTCCATTGTTTAGAAGCCACGGGGCAGTATTGGTTTTAATTTAGAGTCCTCCATTGTTTAGAAGCCACGGGGCAGTATTGGTTAATTTAGAGTCCTCCATTGTTTTACAGCCATCGGGCAGTATTGGTTTAATTAATAGTCCTCCATTGTTTTAAAGCCACGGGGCAGTATTGGTTTAATTTAGAGTCCCTCATTGTTTACAAGCCACGGGGCAGTATTGGTTTAATTTAAAGTCCTCTAGTGTTTACAAACCACGGGGCAGTATTGGTTTAATTTAGAGTCCTCTAGTGTTTTACAGCCACGGGGCAGTATTGGTTTAATTAAACGTCCTCCATTGTTTTACAGCCATGGGGCAGTATTGGTTTAATTAAGAGTCCTCCATTGTTTACATGCCACGGGGCAGTATTGGTTTAATTTAGAGTCCTCCATTGTTTTACAGCTATTGGGCATTATTGGTTTAATTTAGAGTCGTACAGTGTTTTACAACTATGGGGCATTATTGGTTTAATTTAGAGTCGTACAGTGTTTTACAACCATGGGGCATTATTGGTTTAATTTAGAGTCGTACAGTGTTTTACAATTCACGGGGCAGTATTGGTTTAATTTAGAGTCGTACAGTGTTTTACAAGCCACGGGGTATTATTGGTTTAATTTAGAGTCGTACAGTGTTTTACAATTCACGGGGCAGTATTGGTTTAATTTAGAGTCCTCCAGAGTTTTACAACCATGGGGCATTATTGGTTTAATTTAGAGTCGTACAGTGTTTTACAAGCCACGGGGCAGTATTGGTTTAATTTAGAGTCCTCCATTGTTTTACAACCACGGGCCATTATTGGTTTAATTTAAAGTCGTACAGTGTTTTACAAGCCACGGGGCAGTATTGGTTTAATTTAGAGTCCTCCATTGTTTTACAGCCACGGGGCAGTATTGGTTTAATTTAATTTAGAGTCCTCCATTGTTTTACAGCCATGGGGCAGTTTTGATTTAATTTAGAGCCTTCCATTGTTTTACAGCCATGGGGCAGTATGGGTTTTAATTTATAGTCCTCCATTTTTTTACAGCCACGGGGCAGTATTGGTTTAATTATGAATCCTCCATTGCTTACAAGCCACGGGGCAGTATTGGTTTATTTAAGAGTCCCCCATTGTTTACAAGCCACGGGGCACTATTGGTCTAATTTAGAGTCTTTCATTGTTTTACAGCCACGGGGCAATATTGGTTTAATTAAGTGTCCTCCAGTGTTTTACAGCCACGGGCCAGTATTGGTTTAATTAAGAGTCCTCCATAGTTTTACAGTCACGGCGCAGTAGTCCAAAGTTCCAGATAGTCCTATCACACTGTTCGATAAATGGGGGGAAAAATCAAGTCAATTGAAATATATTTTATTGGTTAAATACTCAAAGTTTAAAGATAATTGTAATACAGTTATATCTGATAACAAAAGCTTAGTATTTACATGTTGTAGTCATCACAATGTGTTTATCTGTAATATAAATAATTACATTGCATATTACATTTTATGCATCAGTAAAATCAATTAAAGTTTGAGTAAATTACTTTAACTCAGCTGTAATTTAAAATTCGTGAAAATCATGTATCCCTGTATTCTTACGCTTAATTCAAATTTTCGTTAATCTGAACACGCTTCAGCCCCAATTAGTTCGGATTAATGATATTCAAGTGTATGTAAAGTGTAGTGTACAGTGGCCAGGTAGCAAGATAAGTATAATAAGGCAAAATGTTGGCAAAAGAAATAGGAAGTGTTATTGAGTAGGGAAAGTGGGGAATGGGAAATGCCTTCGAGATAAGAAAGTAGCCAAACTTTCAACTTGAAACTATTTCAATCAAAGTTACGAATAAACATGGCAAGTGAGTCTGTTACTATTATTTTAACTACTATATTTGTATTGATACTGATAATATCTATCAAAACTGACATCCTTAGATCATATGACTTTACGTATTAATGTATGAAATTGATTTTATTAACTTTTGTAACTGTAAAAATGTTTCTTCCTATCTGAATCTGTCAATATACAGGGCCATCGGAAGAACTGGTCAACCACTGAGGGTAAAAACAAGCCATGCTCTTCCCCCCCCCCCTCCCCACAAGGCCATTAGCAACCCTTTTATTATGTATATCAGAGATATAGTACTCGGTGTTCAGTAAATCTGCTCACAGTAGACTATACTGCCGATAACAGAGATATAGATCTCGGTCGGGCGTTCTGAGG
>CABFOW010001087.1:31271-44719 GCA_902141385.1 Timema californicum | reverse complement strand
ATTATTATTATTATTATTATTATTATTAGCACCACGTCTTACTACCCGTTCGGGTGTTACGCACTTACGCTAATGTGTAATGGTAGGGTGATTGTGAGATGAAATGAAGGACCTACAGTTTAACGTGGGATCCGAACCACGGTGGAGGCCTGCCATTCCCCACATTCACAAGATGTCTTGTCAGAGGTGAAGGAAGGGTTTGGCAATCAGATAAATCTGTGCCGGGACCGAGGAGTGAATCCAGGCCGCCAGCACAGAAGTCTGACACCTTGCCCCTAGACCACCAGGTCACCAAAAAATAAATAAATTTGGTCAGATTGAAAATACATTTTTGTAAAGTGAATAGGGTACCTATATGAATACGTAGGCTGGGCCGCTCGGGTGGTCCTACCTCTACTCCAAGAACTAATATTTAAACTCCCGGCCGGCTCTATTGGAGCGATACTAGGTCAGCTCTAAGCTCACCCGGACTAGAAATACCTCGACTTAACAAGTACGCAATGCAACTGTTCATACAGGGTGCTATGTAGTTTTACAAACTACAGAAGGTGACTGGGTTATCTGATTGCTCGTGATCTTAATTGTCAACACATCCATCACAGACTCTTCCTTAAAATGAGTGAAGATTGGACCTGTGCATGGAACGTACTAAGCCAAAGCTACCAGGTTCGATTCCCATACCAAGGTATTATTTTTTTATTTTAAAGTATATATACACGAGTATCTACAGTGATTAAATCTCTTCTCTAAGGCTAGTGACAGCCTGACGCTTTGGTCGCTCTGTAGTGTTGCATTGTTTCAGATGAGAGGGGTGAGACGAGCGACACGAACGCCGTGACCAGGTCTCTCTGTGGTGTTGCATTGTTTTAAACAATGCAACACCACAGAGAGACCTGGTCACGGCGTTCGTGTCGCTCGTCTCACCCCTCTCATCTGAAACAATGCAACACCACAGAGAGACCTGGTCACGGCGTTCGTGTCGCTCGTCTCACCCCTCGCATCTGAAACAACGCAACGCAACACAACAGAGCAACCTGGTCACGGAGTTTGTGTCGCTCGTCTCACCCCTCTCATCTGAAACAATGCAACACTACAGAGAGACCTGGTCACGGCGTTTGTGTCGCAGCGACCAAAACGTCAGTGTTACCAGCCTAAGTTACCGTAATAAAGCACGTAAACAGCTTCTATAGGCGTTTATTGTTTGTGATATTCCCTCGCCTCCAGCAGTTGTGGAGCTATAAAAACACTCTCCTAAATGTTCGGCCGGCTACAGCTTTTGACATATACAATTACCGACACCTTATTTCTATCGGAACTTGCCATATTGTCTGTCTACGGAGCTAAAAGGGTCCTGGGTTAAATTTCTGGCATGACCGAAAAATGTTTAATTGAAGAAATGTGGTTTTACCCTTTCTTAATGATTAATTAACGGTCGGGGTCTAGGTGTTGTGTCTGTTCTAAATTTAAGTCAGTTTATATGTCGTGTGCTGATATAATCAGTTGGTTAAGAAAGTGCTCGTTAAATATCTCAAATAAATGAAATGACATACATTTAAAGAGTTATAGCACAACCATCATCATCAGCTGTTTCCAACCTGTGGCTGGATCAGTTTAGTAAAATGCCCCAATCTTCCTCTTTCATTCTACCATTCTTCCTCTTCTAATTGCTTCCATTCCTCTCCCCTCATTGGAACACTTTTTATGATCTGTTCCTTCCATCTCTTTATTGTTCCCCTAGCATTGTTCTACCTACATATAGGTCCCACTCGACTTCTTTGGTGCTGACTGACTGCTCTGAAAAGTTACCAGACCAAATTATGTATCCCTACGCCGAACTATACGATCTGCCAAAACATGTGTTTAGCAGTTGTCACTTCTGACAGTCAAATTTTAGGTCTATACAAGAAACCTATATGACTGTTTTATTTATTTTTTATACATTATTGACCTTGATATGTTGGTGACCTAGTATTAATTTTTTTTAAGAACATAATTTTTTTTTATTTAGCATTTAATCACATATTAGTTTTTATTGTATGAATAAATAATTTTTAATAAAAAATCAATTTTTTTTGTTAGTATTATTATTATTAACAACATTATAAATGTGAAAAATCTGAATGTCTATTACTACACATAGAAGAAAAAAACAGTCATAAACCTTTTTAACAGTATTACACCATATTGGTGACCTGTCGGTCTAGGGTTAAAGTGTCAGACTTTTGTGCTGGGGTCCGGGGTTCACTCCTCGGTCCCGGCACAAATTTATTTGATTGCCAAACCCTTCCCTCACCTCTGACAAGACGTGTATTATTCACGACTTGTGAATATGTGGAATGCCAGGCCTCCACCGTGATTCGGATCTCCACGTTAAACTGTAGGTCCTCCATTTCATCTCACAATCACCCTACCATTACACATTAGCGTAAGTGCGTACAACCCAAATGTGTACTAAGAAGCGTTGCTAATAATAATATAATAATAATAATATAATAATAATAATAATAATAATAATACGTATCAGAAAATTCTAAAGTGGTTTAATTAAGTGAGTGGTAATAAACTTAGAACTTAGATAGAAAACTCAGGAATAGCTATAACAAAATATATAGCTTTCCAATTGAATGAATTAGATAGTTTTAAAATTGGTATATGAATTAAGTGACTTTTAGTATTCAAAATAATGATTATATTTTGCTTTTAATGAGCTAAAAAATGGCATATGTATAAAATATGTCAATAAAGTGATATAACATTAACTGAATTAAATCAATGGTTGACGACAAGGCTAAAATACACACATAAAATATTAAAATATATTTAGAAAACTTGTATACAACAAATTAAGTACAAAAACAAAGTTTAAAGATCAACAGTGTTGTAAATTAGGTAATAATATTGAATTTGTGGGCTAACATCTCCCAATAAGGTTTAATAAAGTAATGAAAATGTTCTAGTTACAAAGTTTATGAAAAATATAATAGTTTTTATTTTAAGGTTATTTATAAAATCTAAGCCTCAATCCCATTACTCCTTGTGATAATCAGCCATTAGAATGATGCTTATTTATATTCTTCCGACATGTTTCGGTATAAAAATACCATAATCATGCACAACGTAAAATTAAATTAAAGAACCATAAAGAAAACTTGAGACCTAAGTTGTACGAAAATCTATGATAAATTACTGGTATATTCATGATTTTGTAAAATACAATTAATAAACCAACAAACTTACCAATGTCGCTGTGCGGGACACAGTATGGAATTAACAAAAGTCTATTTTAGATTCACTCATCTTATAACAGTTGTAACAAAGTCTCTAATAAAAATACAATAACTTATAACTTGAAGTCTTAGCCTGGTATTTATTTAATCAACACTGATAAAAGACACGCAAGTAATTTTTATTACTCTTCACAGATTTTTTTGAATAGGCCTACTATAAAAATTCTAAAACTTGAGGTTTAGTTTAGAGGACAACACAACACAATCTTGGGGTTAAAAGATTTATTTTATAGTCTTGATACACTTAATTTTCGAATAATGTATATCGATCACTGAGAAACACTCGCTATTTTATTTTATCACACGCTTTAAGGTGATATTAGATAAATAATTACTCAAAGGTCACTAAAACCCGTTTATTTTACGAGGAAAACACGCTCACACACCGAAATAATATTCACAAAAGAACACACAGATTACTAACTAGCCGAATTAATATTCAAAAAAGACACTGTACTATTCAAATTTGTAATAAAACTATTAACGGGTATCATAGACACGCTTAAATACAAATCAATAGTACTCAACTATAAAATATTGTGCTCTTCAACTTGTTGATTCACGCACGTGGTTTTATTAACTTTATTTTATACGATAATTAAATGTTATACTGTATATTAAAATTGTTAGATTTTGGATATGAGAATAACCGTTTCGTTAGTTGCTTAATATTAAAGTTTTCTTTTGCTGTTTAAATCAAATTAATTATTAAAAGCAAAAGAACGTTAAAGGTGACCTTATATGCTGAAAACAAATTTGGTCACTGGATTGAAGCTGCCAGTTTATGACGTAGAAAAAAGAGGACCATTGCCAGTTAGGCGGCAATGGTGTTAATTCTCATGTTTACAACATTTAAACTTTATATTATTTCACAAACATTTTGAATATTTTTTTCCTCATTATTATCACAAACCATTTATTTATGTTAAAGATATGCGAATGCAGCTATAAAAATATTGATAACTGAATATAATACCATTAAATGTAAAATTTCACGCTCTATTTAACCTGTAATTGCCACAATAGTTAAAAGAGAAACTAAAATTAAATTACTAGACTTTTTTTCCTTAAATTTGATTATGGAAAGTATTACTATACTGTAATATTTGGGGAAATATTGTTAAAAGTGATTGATAATATTTTTAGTGAAAGTAATAGTAGTAATTAGTACATAATAATTATTTCCAAATATGGTGACAAAAGTTACTTTTAGACAATGTTGGCATTACTGATACCATCTGCTAGTTTCTACTAGCTGTCATGTAAAACTATATAAGTGGTAAGTCCACTGTACTTCATCTTGATAAGGTCCTTACTTCTTTTTTCTTTCTAGTGTGAAATTTCCCTCTGTTGATTATTATAGAAAAGTATAACAGTGTTGTTTCGGTTGCAGGAGTTAAAGGAGAAGTTGATTAGATTTATTTGATTGGTTAGAGTGTTGCGGTGGAAGTTTCCTTTGGAACGTTATTCATCTGATTTGCTGTCTTATCTAAGAATAGTGGAGAAATCCCAGTTCGTTTCATCCCACAGGAGGGTTTTAGGAGACATATGAACAGAGGGGGGATTGGCATTGGTGTAATTCTAGGTGCTTTTGAGTAGTGTTTTGCAGAGCTGATCTAGGGTCCACAAGGGGGCAGATGAAGATTGGGGTATTAGATGATCTGTTTTCTTGAAAAGGAACTGTGCAAGGATATTTAGGATTTTGATGGTTGGGTCAGGGAATGTGTGACGTAATATTGGGAAAAGGGAATAGAGAACTAGAAACAGATTAGTAGTTTTTAGGGGAAGGGTTTGGGGGCGTAGCGCCGTATGTTTTCTTGGTTCTTCCTGCAGTTCCACGGCGTCTGTACCTGGGCATCGGAGATCATCTTGTATTGATGTGTAGTCAAAAGAAAAGTTTTCTTAGCTCGTAACTGAAGGGTCAGCTTTGTCGTAGTCTTGTTCCTTGCAGCTTTTAGTGGAGCGGGGGTTAGGCTCGTACCCCGGGTATGTGGGGAGGTGGACAGGGGGCAGATCGTACCCTGGGTATTAGGGGAGGTGGACAGGAGGCAGCTCGTACCCCGGGTATGTGGGGAGGTGGACAGGGGGCAGATCGTACCCTGGGTATTAGGGGAGGTGGACAGGAGGCAGCTCGTACCCCGGGTATGTGGGGAGGTGGACAGGGGGCAGATCGTACCCTGGGTATTAGGGGAGGTGGACAGGAGGCAGCTCGTACCCCGGGTATGTGGGGAGGTGGACAGGGGGCAGATCGTACCCTGGGTATTAGGGGAGGTGGACAGGAGGCAGCTCGTACCCCGGGTATGTGGGGAGGTGGACAGGGGGCAGATCGTACCCTGGGTATGTGGGGAGGTGGACAGGGGAGCAGCTCGTACCCTGGGTATGAAGGAAGGTGGACAGTGGAGCAGCTCGTACCCTGGGTATGAAGGAAGGTGGACAGGGGAGCAGCTCGTACCCTGGGTATGAAGGAAGGTGGACAGGGGAGCAGCTCGTACCCTGGGTATGGAGGAAGGTGGACAGGGAAGCAACTCGTACCCTGGGTATGGAAGGAGGTGGACAGGGGAGCAACTCGTACCCTGGGTATGAAGGAAGGTGGACAGGGGAGCAACTCGTACCCTGGGTATGAAGGAAGGTGGACAGGGGAGCAACTCGTACCCTGGGTATGAAGGAAGGTGGACAGGGGAGCAACTCGTACCCTGGGTATGAAGGAAGGTGGACAGGGGAGCAACTCGTACCCTGGGTATGAAGGAAGGTGGACAGGGGAGCAACTCGTACCCTGGGTATGAAGGAAGGTGGACAGGGGAGCAACTCGTACCCTGGGTATGAAGGAAGGTGGACAGGGGAGCAACTCGTACCCTGGGTATGAAGGAAGGTGGACAGGGGAGCAACTCGTACCCTGGGTATGAAGGAAGGTGGACAGGGGAGCAACTCGTACCCTGGGTATGAAGGAAGGTGGACAGGGGAGCAACTCGTACCCTGGGTATGAAGGAAGGTGGACAGGGGAGCAACTCGTACCCTGGGTATGAAGGAAGGTGGACAGGGGAGCAACTCGTACCCTGGGTATGAAGGAAGGTGGACAGGGGAGCAACTCGTACCCTGGGTATGAAGGAAGGTGGACAGGGGAGCAACTCGTACCCTGGGTATGAAGGAAGGTGGACAGGGGAGCAACTCGTACCCTGGGTATGAAGGAAGGTGGACAGGGGAGCAACTCGTACCCTGGGTATGAAGGAAGGTGGACAGGGGAGCAACTCGTACCCTGGGTATGGAGGGAGGTGGACAGTAGAGCAGCTGGTTGTGGCGGGTACCTTAAAGTAAGACAACATAACTTCTGGAAAAAAAAAGTTTTCTATATCTCGTCAAGCTTAAATATATCTATTGCCAAATATAGTAGACAATTTTACCTTACAAATTATAGAGTGGGGAGAATCGATGAGCATAGATTTATCAGTGATACTTAATTAATTGTCAATTCTGTCTGGATTTAATGTATATTCCTTTAGTATTTGTGAGAAGGGTAGAAGGCCGATCACGGTGGCTCAGTGTGGCTGGTAGTTCCACCTGTTGCCGATAGGGGTGGGATGACCAGAACAGGATTAGAATCTGGTTGAGGACAAGAAATGTCATACCAATCTCCATAGTTTTCCGTTCGGCTGTTTCCCATTGCATACCTATCAGGGACATTGAAGCGCCTGGCCTGTAAATGAATACTGGGCTGATTTTTTGTGCGAGTACCGAGTCACAGTCGTGACTCTCTGGCTCGTTTTATCATTAATATTAAATTGAGGCTAAGCCAGGGTGTTGATAATTTTCTTTGTAATACTCACCTTTTATATCCTCATACGACTAGAGCTTCTCTCCTTTTTCTTCTTCTACTAGCTCATGTACTCCCTAAACCCCTACTATTGCTCGAACTATTTTATAGCTAATGGGTGACCTGGCGGTCTAGGGGTAAGGTGTCAGACTTCTGTGCTGGTGGCTGGGGTTCAATCCTCGGTCCTGGCACAGATTTATCTGATTACCAAACCCTTCCTTCACCTCTGACAAGACATCTTGTGAATGTGGGGAATGCCAGGCCTCCACCGTGGTTCGGATTCCACGTTAAGCTGTAGGTCCTCCATTTCATCTCACAATCACCCTACCATTACACATTAGCGTTAGTGCGTATAACCCGAACGGGTAGTAAGACGCGGTGTTAATAATAATAATAATAATAATAATAATAATATAACTAATGCTATTTCTCCTCGTAAGTGATACAAACCTTCTCATAAATTGTGTCTTATATATTGAAACAAACATTTTATAAATAGGATTTCAGTATTTTTAAGGCGATTGGCCCTTTTCATTTGGCGTGGAAATGCAGAGCCATGTGAACAAACTGCTATCTTCAAGAATTTCTATTTTTTTTGCAATTTTCTTTTCGGAAACGGTTTTTTGAGAATAGAAGCATGTTGATTAAGTTATACTTTTTAAATACACACCTCCTCTATAATTCTTACGGTGATTAAATATTGATACAAATGACCTTTTTCAATAACCTAAAATATTAAAATGTAACAATTAATAAACATCGATGCATTATCTTAGAAGAGGGGTTAAAAATATGACCAAGCAAGTTTCACTTGTTCTCGAGAAAACTGATATTTCCATTCGTATGACTTTTCCGCAAGACCTGTCTGGTAGCTAGCGCCATCTACGGTTCCATCTGTTCTTGTTGGTGCGGAAGGATACTCTGGTTGGTTGTAAAGTCACGCCACGCCATTCACCCTCCTGCCCACCATCCCACAAAACAGGTTTTAGACTTGCACTTGATAAGGCCAAGGACCTAAAGTGAGTCATCTTGTGTGTGTTCTTGACAACGCGTCTAACTACTCGTTCAGGCTGTACTTTGTACAATTATACACTAATTAGGATAATTGTTTCAGGGATCAGGAAGTTATAGTTATATGAAGTGTACCCGCATTTACTTATATGGACAGGGAAAAACAATTTTTGAAAAACCACCCTTAGTACACCTTACTGAGATTCGAACCTCGATCTCCCCGTCATCGGCAGTCTATTCTACTGCACGGGTGGCCACCAAAGCGGGTCACATCATCTTGTTAATCACAATAAACACTATTTATATTATTTCTTAATTAAATTGTTCAAACCATTTTTTTTAAATCTCAAATTTGTGCGATTTATGATCCTACAAGGTTCATGCGCTTTTTAATATCAATGACGTCATTTGAATAATATTTTTGTGAGATTTTAAATAGATATTATAACCATTATAATTTGTGGGTTGTGTGAGTTGTGTCAGTTGGTTTAGAAAGTGCTCGTTAAATACATCTGATATAAGGAGGTTTGTTACCTAGGTAGCCATGTTGGTCCTGATGATCAGTAATAATGTCAGGAGGTTGTTACCTAGGTAGCCATGTTGGTCCTGATGATCAGTAATAATGTCAGGAGGTTGTTACCTAGGTAGCCATGTTGGTCCTGATACTCAGTAATAATGTCAAGAGGTTGTTACCTAGGTAGCCATGTTGGTCCTGATACTCAGTAATAATGTCAAGAGGTTGTTACCTAGGCAGCCATGTTGGTCTTGATGATCAGTAATAATGCCAAGAGGTTGTTACCTAGGTAGCCATGTTGGTCTTGATGATCAGTAATAATGTCAAGAGGTTGTTACCTAGGTAGCCATGTTGGTTGGTCCTGATACACAGTAATAATGTCAAGAGGTTGTCTCCTAGGTAGCCATGTTGGTCCTGATGATCAGTAATAATGTCAGGAGGTTGTCTCCTAGGTTGCCATGTTGCTCTTGATGATCTTAGCCATGTTGCTCTTGATGCTCAGTAATAATGTCAGGAGGTTGTCTCCTAGGTAGCCATGTTGCTCTTGATACTCAGTAATTATGTCAGGAGGTTGTTTCCTAGGTAGCCATGTTGGTCCTGCACCTTAGTTACTATATAATTCTTTAAAGCAGAGTTAGATGATGGCGGAATGTTAATTTGTCAGTAAACAATGTCCCTCATCATTGGTCTGCAAGTTCACCAACAGCCGGTGATCTTAAAGCAGTAATTTCACGATTTATAAACCCTCTATAGCCTAACACTTCCTGCTACACGCGACCTTGCCTATATCTGTGGGCCTGAATATCTTATTAGATAGAATGGCAGTGTTTCCATTGTCTCCCGTCAGGCCAGAAGGACACGATCAAATATTTAATATGTGTTCAAGAATGCATCACGCAAGTAAATAAGATTGAAAATAACCTTGTAACTCTTTTGAAAATTTAAGCCAAATCAAATTTTATATTTTTACTGACCGAGTAATAACACGTGTTTCCCGACTGTATTATTTTACTAATTTCCAATCTAATATTGTTATCGCTAGTTAAAATTGTTCCTAAATATTTGAATTCATTAACCCTATCAAGTGATATGTTGCTTGCCGTAATTTCTAAATTATCGGCCTCAATTTGTGTTCTTTTTGTTACCGTATATGCCAGGCCTCCACCGGGGTTCGGATCCCACGTTAAACTGTAGGTCCTCCATTCCATCTCACAATCACCCTACCATTACACATTAGCGTAAGTGCGTATAACCTGAACGGGTAGTAAGACGCGGTGCTAATAATAATAATAATAATAATAATAATAATAATAATAATAATAATAATAATTTGTTAACATATTCTTAGGAAGTTCAATGTTCTCTTCTAAACCTAGGTCCTATTTCCTTACTAGCCTCTAACAAAATTTCTGCATTTCTTGAAACAGTTTGCTTACCATTTCCCAACAAAGCTAAATCATCTGCGTATCCTATTAGCTGGATTGTAGCGCTCGGTGTCAATCCTTCCCTTCTATCTTTAATTACCCTAATTATTAATTAAAAAGTAATGGGATAAGAACATCTCCTTGTTTCAAACCATTATGTAGCTCGATTGTAACATACAGAAGACATCCAAACCATACCCGGTCACGTGGATCAGGCAAACATGTCTTAATAATATTGTATGGTTTTTTTGTATCCCAAACTTAATTAAAATTTCATATCATTTGTTTCTTTTAACTGAATCATAATACTTTTTAAACTCTATGTATTTTTGTTGAACCGTCATGTGGTTTTCTCACCTTTTTTTTTCTAATATATGCATGGAAGTAGAAATCTTAGCCATTGTTGATATTTATCGTCGAAATGAACACGGATTATCCCCAACTATTTCCACTGAGTATGGCGTCACTTTCATTAGAATTATGTTGGATACAATGGTGTAGCATGTTGGTATCAGTTAGATACCTCTATAGTTATTACAATCGGTTCTCTCTTCTGTTTTGTAATATTAATACTATTAACATTATTACTAGTACTATTATTATTATTAATATTATTAATTGGAATGGAAAAAAATCATGAGATAATGTATGTCATTTTGTAGTTTTTACAGGAAAAGCCATTTTTTAGACACAAGAAAGGAAATATTTCTTCATGAACTAGGTAACCTGCTGGTCTAGGTATAAGGGGTCAGACCTCTGTGCTGCCAGTCAGGGGTTCAATCCTCGATCCTGGCACAAATTTATCTGATTGCCAAACCTTTCCTTCACCTCTGACAAGACGTGTATTAATCACACAACGTGTGAATGTGTGGAATACCAGGCCTCCACCGTGGTTCGGATTACACGTTAAACTGTAAGTCCTCCATTTCATCTCACAACCACCCTACCATTACACGTTAGCGTAAGTGGATACAACCCGAGTGGGTAGTAAGACGCTTGCAAATAATAATAATTCATGAGGTAGGTCTAGTTTTATTTTGTAAATATTGAACCGTTCTTAACTATCTGTTTTGGAGCATAGCGGCATTTGACGAGATACATTTTAAATATAGATCAGATGTTATTTTCAAATTCCAGGACGTCCATAATGTATATTCAAGAACTGTTGAAATTTCTATGAATAGTTAATTAAACTGTAAAATAACTACTGAAGCGATATTTTATTCATAGTGCGCATAAAAAATGTCATTATATATATATATATATAATATATATATATATGTATATATAAAATAACACATACTTTTCTTAACACGTGTTCTATTCTCTCCCACCTTAAACTGGTGATTTACCAGGTCACAGAATTTGATGGCCTACAAATTATCAAAATATTATCTATGAATAGACATGAAAATTAAAAAAACTCTGCAAGTCTACTAAAATGATGACCTAAATACAACCAAAGGCTCGTAATTAATCAAACACGCGCTTTACAAACGGAAATTAAAAGATTAATGTTCAATTAAAAGCCTTTAACACCTAAACTCTTAACGTATAACCCAAACGGTGCTAAATAAAGAACTAAATTCTTGCATTCTGCTGAATATATTATTGTTTTACAAATATCTGGTTCAAAGGCAATAGCTATCCCCTCCCGACGCAACCCTCTCCAGCTTAACTACGGTGTCTTACCAGTTATGTGTACTTTCTAACCCTTCAATCAAAGAGCATACAGAGTTCATTTCCTAAATTATTATATCATCACTAAAACTGTTTATGTTCGAGTATTTATTAATTTATTAACTATCGATAGAAGAACCAATTTAAAAATATATTTATTCAAGATAAATGCCTAAAAATTACTCTATGGATAAGACATAATGTAAATCAAGAATATAAATGATGACTTAAAATTCCAAAATGACAAAAAATGTCCAAAGAATGACTTATAAAAACACGTGTCCACATCCAGGTGATCATAAACAGAATCTATCTACAGTACATAAGAGCACTGTCTGGGCTGTACCAAAAAAAAGACGACATTTAATCAAAATTAGAGTCCTGATATTTACAAAGACACATAAAGTGTGTGCTTTAGTGTAAGAATTTCAAGAATTTGAAGTATTTTAGACAATGCGATCAGACACAGTTATCCATCAAAGTCGTAGTCAGAATGTTGGAAACATGAAGTCAAAGTTTTAGTCCGGCCAATAATGAAGAAGTGTTGTCCTGTGGGTGCTTATAGATTGCTGAAGATAGAAGATAAAAAGTTATCAGCCATATTTTCATGCAATAATAACATTATATGGAAATAGAACACGAGTGTGTGATATAATTGATGTAGAGCTGCAGAAACTCGATCAAATTAATTTAGGGCTAATGTAATCGAATTTCAGCAGTCAACTGTTTGACTTAGGACAACATACGTCACTAAACTTAATGTGTGTATTTTATAGATTCTTGCTTTTCTTTGGTTGAATAATTTTGAAGAGCCATAGAAAAGTACAGTGTTTTTAGCAAGTTTTCCAACAGACCAACAAAACTGAAACAAAACAGAAACTGTGTCGATTTTGACAAAACTGCAACTCAAGTTCTGGAAAACTGTAACATTTCAGAGACTCCGAGTCGATGGCGACTGATTTTGTCAACATCTGGAAGTCCCAACCGAAGGTGTAGAATATTAAAAGGTTTCTAAGTTTTTGGAAACACCACAACAAATGTTTTGCACAAAACCTTCCTCTATCTACATCGTCCTGCTATGTGTTGCATTCTATGTTACGTGTTTTGTTCGGGTTGATGTGTTTTGTACAGTGAGAATGTTTTATGCATTTAAAAGTAAGTACAATTTTACTTACTCGTCTACTTTTAACTTTATCATCTTGTTTATCTTGTATTTGCTAAAATTGACTAGAACCCACTTCAGTGGCCTGCTGATGACCGGGAGACCATGGTTAGAACCTGGTCGGGTGTGTTGAGGTTAAACTACAACTTGTTTACAGTCGGTCAGTTTGGTGAAAACAGAGTTTTGGTTTTCTTTCAAATACATAATTTCTTTTTTTGTTTTTGGAAATACAGCTCAGTCACAAATGTGTCAGTCTGGTGGGAAACCGCAATTAAAGTAGAACTTTATGTTTCCGAGCCAAGTCTTAAAATGGTGTAACCAGCTCAATGGTATTGATAGCAAACAAAAGAATCGTCACTCCATTCAAGGAGTAGTAGCCAAACAATGATCACTTGGCCACGTGACGGCGTCGATAGCTCGCGCGGAATACCAACAGCATTGTGATCGAGTTGGTCGCGGGGACACGCGCCGACTGTGGGTGACGGTGGGTCGGTCACTGCCACTTTCCTTTATCATAGTGATACTTTTATTTATTATTCAGTTTGACGCTCTCCGACCATTT
>CABFOW010001087.1:10385-21053 GCA_902141385.1 Timema californicum | reverse complement strand
CTCACCAAGTAACACCAACTATACATTTATCCTGAACCCCTTCAACCTGTGTTACGTAGTTTTCACATCAAAAATGAATATCACTATCTAATGGGGAAGCTCATTTGACACTAAAGGATGGACTCGGGGTTAATACTACTAAAAATAAATTTTACCTCGATATAATCATCTATGATACTATTATAACAATACTTTATTATTTTTAAATATGAACAGTTATATTATTTTTTTACATTATAATGTAATCATAAGATAAGTGTTACGTAGCATTGTGATGTGTAACCCACCATCAATGGGCGGTAGGTGCGAGCGAATGATTTTTCACAATAGATTTAATCATTTATTTAATTAATATTTTAATTTTATAATTATTTTAATAATATACGGCTAAATCATAAAAATACTTGTAATAAATAATTATAATAGTCTAATAAAATGATGACTCTTAAGGCCCTCGGTCTTGTCGAGTGCAAGTCTAAAACCTATTTTGTGGGAATGTAGGTGGGAGGATGAAAGGCGTGTCATGGCTTCACAACCTACCAAAGTATCCTTCCGCGACTACAAGAACAGATTAATCACGAAAACCGTAGATGGCGCTAGCTACCCGACATGTCTTGCGGAAAAATCAAACGTTTGTAAATATCAGTTTTCTCTAGAACGAGGGAAATTTTTATGTTAATATCTTCAACCCTCTTTCTAAGATAATAAATCAATGTTTATTAAACCCGCCTCGGTGGCGTAGTTGGCTAACGCGCTTGTCGTGTTGAGCTCGACTGCTGAGGACGGGAAGATCGAGGTTCGAATCTCGGTCGGGTGAACTGGGTGGGGGTGGGGTTTCCTAAATGGTTTTCCACTCTCCCTCCACGCAAATGCGGGTTCACTTCCTCTAATTCAACCTTCCCAATTCCCAATCCATTAGAGTAATTAGTACTTAAAAGCGTATAACCCGAACGGGTAGTAAGACGCGGTGCTAATTATTATTATTATTATTAATGTTTATTAATTGTTACATTTTCTTATATTTTGTTATGAAGCTGGTAGCTTTCTATTGAATATACCAATTTTATCGATATTTAATCACTGTTAAAATTATAGAGGAGGTGTGTATATAAAAAGTCTAACTTAATCAACATGCTTATATTCTTGAAGATAACTCTTTGTTCCCACAGCTCTGCATTTCCAAGCCAAATGAAAAGGGCCAATCGCCTTAAGGAAAAACAAACAATTTGATTAGATAATTTGTAGTTCCATCACAAAGAGTGGCAGTCACAATAAACGTAATACATATTTACATGGGCCTAAAATGTTTGAGTATTAACAGAAATAACTTATATTTTGATAAAATTATTGGGTGTCATACTAAACACAGTTACATAGTTACTGTAGTGTTTTAGTTTTAAACCATTTTACTTTCTGCACATTAGAGCTAAGTCAATATAATTGTTGCCTAGATCATGTAGGAGATAGGGCGGGGGAAGTTTTAGTTAGTCATTATTTATAACAATAAGTTATTGGTTTCAATATTTGTGTGTGTGGTGAACGAGAAGTGAAACTCGCCACATCACGTAGATATTGATAAATAAATTTAATCAATGCCACTAGAATTTTGTTTCATATTTGTTTCATAATCAGTCAAAACAACACACAAACTGTTTGAACATATTTATTCAAAACATGTACACTTTGACTACTCAAGACACAAATTATATATTCCAATTGAAAATATAAGACAATTTAATGAAGAATTTGTTGATCTTTTTGTATTACAAGATTCAGAAATATCGGCTGAATATCTGAACTTTTATGAAATTGCGGAAATCTTCAAATGATATGTAGGAAATATCAAGCTACCACAAGAACACGCCGCCAGGAAATAGTTTATTTTATAGTGAGAGCTGGCTAACTCAAATAATTCCATATTTTATGTCAAATTCACCATTTGTGGCTATTGACAGGATTGCACACCATTAGAGCGCTCCTCCCCGCTACTTCACATCAGCGTTAAGTGGTTTATGGATGACCTCTAAATACCTGTGTCCTGTCACATGATTGCACACCATTGCTCCTTCACATCAGCGTTAAGTGGTTTATGGATGACCTCTAAATTCCTGTGTCCTGTCACATGATTGCAAACCTGAGTAGATACGGTACTGTTGGTTCAACAAGGTTTGTGGATTGTCACATCCTTAGGAGGCTGGAGATTAGAAATACAACATCCTTGTGAAAATACTAATGCTCATCTTGTGTCCTGGTCTATACTTACATTGTCTTTTAAGCAAGGCCGTAATCGGGTGGGGGGAGGGGGGGGGTTGGAGGTTCAGACCCCCTAGCATTTTATAAATAAAATATACATAGCTTTATTTATGGTTCAATCACTATCGAAATAAGTACAAATTAGGGGGCTGTGTTTAATATGCAGAATTTTTTCTAGCCTTCGGCAGTTAAAGGGTAATGTTGCCATAAAACACACTTCAGATATATTCTAATCACTTAGAATTTTGTCTCTATCCTCTGGCAAATGGGGGATGTAAACATCAAATCCTCCCTGAAATTATTGTTTGGCTACCGCCTTGTTTCTAAATAGAGCAGAAAGCCAAATTGTAATACCTAAGACCAACAAGACCCCAGATGTTGATGCCATGTCCTCGTTATTTTATTTTGGTACATCACAGACAGTGTTCTTGTCTATAAACATTCTGTTTATGATCCCATGATTGTGGAAACCTGTTTTTTACCAGTTATTCTTTGGCCATTTGTTATCATATTGAAATTTAAAGGCGTATTCTCTTGATATACTTCCTTTATTTTAACACATTTTCGATTAATTTTTGACCCACCTCGGTGGCGTAGTTAGCTAACGCGTCAGTCGTGTTGAGCTAGACCACCCAGGACGAGGATATTGAGGTTCGAATCTCGGTCGGGTTAACTGGGGGGAGGGTTTCCTAAACGGTTTTCCACTCCCCCCGCAAATGTGGGTTCACTTCCTCTAAATTCAACCTTCCCAATTCATAGTTCATTAGCGTAATTAGTACTTAAGCGTATAGCCCGAACGGGTAGTAAGACGCGGTGCCAAATAAAAAATAGATTCATTTTTAGGCATTTATGTTGAATATCATTATTATCATTATTATTTAGCACCGCGTCTTACTACCCGTTCGGGTTATACGCCTAAATAATAAATACGCTAATGGGTTATGAATTGGAGAGGTTGAATTTTAGAGGAATTGAACCCGAATTTGCGCTGAGGAAGAGTGGAAAACCATTTAAGAAAAACCACCCCAGTTCACACGACGAAGATTCGAACCTCGCTCTCCCCGTCCTCAGCAGTCTAGCTCAACACGAAGTTAGCGCGTTAGCTAACTTTGCCACCTAGGTGGGTTATGTTTCATTATTATTATTATTATTATTATTATTATTAGCACCGCGTCTTACTACCCGTTCGGGTTATACGCACTTACGCAAATGTGTATGGAGGACCTACAGTTTAACGTGGAATCCGAACCACGGTGGAGACCTTGCATTCCCCACATTCACAAGATGTCTTGTCAGAAGTGAAGGAAGGGTTTGGTAATAAGATAAATCTATGCCGGGACCGAGGAATCAACCCCGGCCGCCAGCATAGAAGTCTGACACCTTACCCCTAGACCGCCAGGTCACCGGGTTATGTTGAATAAGTACAATTTGTATATACTATTGATATATTATAAATGCATAAAAAATTGCACAAACACAATATTTTCACTATACTGTTTGTCGGAAAGAAGGTAATGTAGACAATGAACTAAGTATCATCTTTGTTTGGTGGAAAGTGCACATTCCCGGTGAGACTGCAACTAAGCAAGAGAGGGTTGCTTTTGGAAGGGGTAGCTATTACTTGTATTCTTATTTTCATGGCGTGAAGGGAAGAAACTAGTAGAGGACAATCCACACCTAGTATACCTCATCGGTATACAAACCCCGACCTCCTCATCACTGACAAACCAGACTAAACCAACTCAAGTGTTTAGTCCTGGCGCCTACCAATGTGGTTTGGTCGAATTCAGAGAAAAATGCTTAACTCTATACCTACCTTTTGATAAATAGTGAACCTTATAGACAAAATCTGAGCCATTTGACTAATGTGTAAATGTTACGGGTAGCGTGCGAAATCTGGATAATGTCGAGACTAGCCTGTAGATGTCAGCATTGACCAGGTGCAGCTGATAACATCAGACATAAAATGTAATTTATCTCATTTACGTCACTATCCGGAATATATCGACACTAGCCAGCAATACTTGGATAACGTGAAATGATATTTGTAAAACTAATCACGTTTCAATACGAATCTTATTTCGAAACAATATTTTGAAATTGGGCAGTAAATTGGATCTTAGCAATGCCCTAACATTCGAAATGCCTCATATTATTCTATATTTGCACTAAACTAACCTAACCTAGCTTAATCTAGCTTAACTAATCTAACCTAAACTCACCTAACCTAATCTACGTCGACCCAGAACCAACCGTATAGATTGACACTATCCCAGTGAGGGGGGATAATGTCAATACTATTTGGAAAAACTTTGAGAAACATTAATCAATCCCTTCTCACTCAACATTATCTACATATTTTGGACAACGTCAACATTATCTGAATAATATTGACTTTATCCGTAGCGTATATAGATTGCGAATGGAAATGTATGATTGTTATGCCATAGGTTAGGTTGGGTTGGGCTGGGTTATGTTGTCCGACACTTGCTGTTTTTCGCTCACCTTGAGAAAACATTTACAACCATCCTACAACAGTCAGTACACCTTGTTCACAATTCCCGAGAGTAAGCTCGCAGCCCAACTGAAATGAGCCCCTTTAATCTGACAAGCCTACTTAAAAGTTTAAATTAACTATAGTGATAAGTAAAAAAATCCGCTCATGATAAAATCGGACTCACTTCAGTGGTCGAATAGTCCAAGTCGTCATTCTCACAATATACTGGATGATGGAGAGCTCAGGGTTCATATCCTGGTTGGGTGTGCTCAAGGTGATTTTTCCTAAACAGTTTTCTACTCCTCTACTTACAAATGCCTCCCTCCACACAAATACCTCCCTCCACATAAATACCTCCTTCCACACAAATACCTCCCTCCACACAAATACCTCCTTCCACATAAATACCTCCCTCCACATAAATACCTCCCTCAACACAAATACCTCCTTCCACATAAATACCTCCCTCCACATAAATACCTCCCTCCACATAAATACCTCCTTCCACATAAAATACCTCCTTCCACATAAATGCCTCCCTCCACATAAATACCTCCCTCCACACAAATACCTCCCTCCATATAAATACCTCCCTCCACACAAATACCTCCCTCCAAACAAATACCTCCCTCCACATAAATACCTCCCTCCACATAAATACCTCCCTCCACATAAATACCTCCCTCCACATAAATACCTCCTTCCACACAAATACCTCCCTCCACATAAATACCTCCCTCCACATAAATGCCTCCCTCCACATAAATACCTCCTTCCACATAAATACCTCCCTCCACATAAATACCTCCTTCCACACAAATACCTCCCTCCACATAAATACCTCCCTCCACACAAATACCTCCCTCCACACAAATACCTCCCTCCACATAAATACCTCCCTCCACATAAATGCCTCCCTCCACATAAATACCTCCTTCCACATAAATACCTCCCTCCACATAAATACCTCCTTCCACACAAATACCTCCCTCCACATAAATACCTCCCTCCACACAAATACCTCCCTCCACACAAATACCTCCCTCCACATAAATACCTCCCTCCACATAAATGCCTCCCTCCACATAAATACCTCCTTCCACATAAATACCTCCCTCCACATAAATACCTCCTTCCACACAAATACCTCCCTCCACATAAATACCTCCCTCCACACAAATACCTCCCTCCACACAAATACCTCCCTCCACACAAATACCTCCCTCCACACAAATACCTCCCTCCACACAAATACCTCCCTCCACACAAATACCTCCCTCCACACAAATACCTCCCTCCACATAAATACCTCCCTCCACATAAATACCTCCCTCCACATAAATACCTCCTTCCACACAAATACCTCCCTCCACATAAATACCTCCCTCCACATAAATGCCTCCCTCCACATAAATACCTCCTTCCACATAAATACCTCCCTCCACATAAATACCTCCTTCCACACAAATACCTCCCTCCACATAAATACCTCCCTCCACACAAATACCTCCCTCCACACAAATACCTCCCTCCACACAAATACCTCCCTCCACACAAATACCTCCCTCCACACAAATACCTCCCTCCACACAAATACCTCCCTCCACACAAATACCTCCCTCCACACAAATACCTCCCTCCACACAAATACCTCCCTCCACATAAATGCCTACCTCAACATAATTACCTCCTTCCACATAAATACCTCCCTCCACATAAATACCTCCTTCCACATAAATACCTCCCTCCACACAAATACCTTCCTCTACACAAATGCCTCCCTCCTTAGCCACACAAATACCTCCCACCACACAAATGTGGATACATTCCCTTTAAATTTAACCTTCCTCTTCCCTAACATATTATCGTAATTAGTGCATAACGTGGATACCCCTAAAGGTTACTAAGCCACCGTGGTAAAAAAAAAGATAGTCCTGGTTGAATGTAAGTGCAGTTATTGTGATCCTTCCCGGAAACGAAGCCTGTTCACCAGAATGTAAGTTGTGTCGGTAAGGAAGTGGGCCTGGCCTTGATGCAATAAGGAATGTGGTAACGTAGCATACCGCAGTCACCACACGGCAGGTCATCGACCTCTTCAAACACTCACGCCACCAGGACCTAGCGGCCCACCACATATGAACGCAGGTTCTAATTAGGTTTGACTAATGTAGAAGCTCCAAAGCTAGAAACGATTTCAGACGTTGCCCATATTTGATGTAACGGTAGGTAGGCCAACATAGCATTTCCCCACGTTAGTTTATTTAGGTTTTATTTGGTGAGTTTCAAGGATATTGCATTGGAACTAAATTAAATGATTCTAAAATAGCCTGATATTGACACAAAACAATTTGTTTGAGCTTGGAGTTGTTTCGAAATCCCTTTTTTTTAAATCATCTACTTGGATATTTGGTTTATTCACGATAAAGTCCAGTAGGAATCTATATACCAGGATGTAGCTTAACATTTTCTATGGAAGGATATTGTTCTAGGTGACCTGGCGGGGTCCGGTCCCGGCACAGATTTATCTGACTACCAAACCCTTCCTTCACCTCTGACAAGACATCTTGTGAATGTGGGGAATGCCAGGCCTCCACCGTGGTTCGGATTCCACGTTAAACTGTAGGTCCTCCATTTCATCTCACAATCACCCTACCATTACACAATAGCGTAAGTGCGTATAACCCGAACGGGTAGTAAGACGCGGTGCTAATAATAATAATAATAATAATATCGTTGTAGGAAAGGAAACAATAAAAATACAATTTCGAAATGCAGTTTAGTTCTGTTCATACGCAAGTGATTAGCGTTAATATTTATAGTAGTCAGCAGAAGAGAAGTAGTATAAAAATATGACTTGTTTAAATGTGTCTTAATCAGAGGCATCACACTTAAGACACCAACGTGAGAAATGAAAATATAGGTAATAAAATAAGCAAGTTACTCTGTGTAATAATTAGCAGATAAACAAAATGCCCCACAGAGTAACTTGCTTATTTTATTTCTCACATTGGTGTCTAAGTGTGATGCCTCTGATTAAGACACATTTTAACAAATCATATTTTTAGAACAGCTAATAAACAGCATTTTAAGCCCGACTAGTTATCAAATGACATCTATAGCTGGCTAAAATCTTACATACATTCACTTAGTCTATCAGAGTTTGGAACATTTTCAAAAAATCAGTCATCACTCGTCAGTAAACATACCCTTAAAGTAGTTTACTTAAGGAAAACAACATTATTTTAATATTTAAATTGAAAAACGACACCTGAACATGGGTATTGAACCCGGGACCTTTGGCTTAGTAAACCAATGTTCTAACCACTGAGATATCCATGAGTCGTCTTGTACCCGGTGTCATTCTTTGATCATATTTTAAGACAGATTCTGTGACGGACGTGCGGAAATCGTCGATTACAAATGTGTGATCAATTAATATCACGAGCTATCAGATAGCACAGCAACTATCGACTCGGTAGTTGGCTTTTTGCTTCCAATAGTACAATTAAAGCTTTACAAATGCGCATATCATGACGGATTAATCAGACAAGTTAATATAGTTGTTAATTATGGATTTAGCAGCATCTAAATGTCATATTATTTAATTTTTTTTTAAATCTAAAGAATAGGATATTTAGATGCGGCTATAGAAAATATAGTAGCTTGGATACTTAAACCATCCAAAATTATTATTTTCTCATTTTTCATACCCCCCAGATATCGATTTTGAATAAAATAGTCAAATTAATTTTCTAAAAATGTAGATTATTCAAAAATCAGTCATCAGTCACCTATCTGTAGAGGGTTTTTCCCCACTTCATCTCACTATCAGTTATTATTACTCATTGATATCAATTATGCCAATGTGGTAAGAAATATTAAGGAATAATTCAGAGGAAATGTACCCGTATTTTCGTGGAGGGATACTGGGAAACCCCATAGGAAAACTAAACTCCTAACACCAGTACGATATTTTAACCTTGATCTCCACTTCACCGGTAAAGTAAACTAAACGAACTTGACATCTATACCACGTGGGTATGCATCTAAAACAGGAAACACGATGTATCCTGGGAGTATGACCAAATAACATATAAATTTAAGTTTGGACGAAATCTACCGAACCATTCAGGCCTTAGCCCCAGAGTTGTAAGACTCTTTGGTTCCAGGGGCACATAAAAAGTCAATATCCAACAAAACCTTGAGACCTGAAATTTTCACAATTGCAATATGTACTTTCCTTATATGCTAGAGTTAAAGACATACATGAGTCTATACAATAATATATTGAAAACTATATGTATTAATAAATGAAAAGCCAGATTCATAGCTTATATTATTAATTAAATATTTTAGTTCTATATTTAATACCTTGGGGTGACCTGGCGGTCTATGGGTAAGGTGTCAGACTTCTGTGCTGGCGGTCGGGGTTCAATCCTCGGTCTCGGTACAAATTTATCTGATTACCAAACCCTTCCTTCACCTCTGACAAGACATCTTGTGAATGTGGGGAATGCCAGGCCTCCACCATGGTTCGGATTCCGCGTTAAACTGTAGGTCCTCCATTTCATCTCGCAATCACTCTACCATTACACATTAGGGTAAGTGCGTGTAACCCGAACAGGTAGTAAGACGTGGTGCAAATAATAATAATAATAATATATTTACTACTTGCATATACCAATGGCAGCACAATATAAGACTTTAGACTCTCATAGTAAAGTTAGTCTTTGCTAGAGAGATCAAAGATCGAATCCCAGCCAGGCACACTTTTATTTGTGCGATTTATCATATTTGTTCTCCCATAACCTTCACACGCTGATGCGGATGCACTTTCTCTAAACCACCTTACTTTGTTTTATCCAAATATATTGTATCTGTAGACCTTTTATCTTGCTTTATATGGATACTATACAGATTATTTTATCGCATTATCTATTTAAATTATGTTTGAATTATTGATGTATCTAAGTGCTTGAGCGTTGGTACAGGAAGATTAAAAATAAAGACAAGTACCCGCATCGATGGGCACGCAGATTTAATGCCTGGCTCATTTAATCTCATCTCCCGGTGACGAGGATATTGGGTCTGGCTTTACTGAGGCTGGTTCTTTCCTCAGTTCGCTTTCCATTCAAATGTGAGCATATGTTCCTATACGTTCTGCTGTCCTCACCCTCATTCCATCGGCGTAACTGAGGCTGGTTCTTTCCTCAGTTCGCTTTCCATTCAGAAGTGAGCATAGTTCCTACACATTCTGCTGTCCTCACCCTCATTCCATCGGCGTGACTAAAATACACAGGCCGACTGGGTAGTAAGACGTGGTGACGGGTGGGGGAAAAACACAATTAAAAATTAGTATGAGTTGGTCTATCAAGGCTAGGTTGGAGCTGAACCAGTCTAATTTTCATAAAAAGGGCCTTTTAGGAAATACAAACATCTATTTTGCATAAATATTGATAATATTTTATTAATGTTATTTTGTAGGTATGAATACGTAAAAGTAGATCTATACTTTTCTTAGACCAACTCGATGGTCGAATGGTCTTAAATGCTTTACCCTCGCAATAGACTGGACTGTTGACGACAAGATCGGGGTTCGAATCCTAGTCTGATGTACTTAGAGTGGAGTTTCTTAAATTTTATAACACCACGTCTTACTACCCATTCAGGTTATATGCCTATGTGTTATTATTATTATTATTAGCACCGCATCTTACTACCCGTTCGGGTTATACGCGCTTACGATAATGTGTAATGGTAGGGTGATTGTGAGATGAAATGAAGGACCTACAGTTTAACGTGGAATCCGAACCACGGTGGAGGCCTGGCATTCCTCACATTCACAAGATGTCTTGTCAGAGGTGAAGGAAGGGTTTGGTAATCAGATAAATCTGTGCCGGGACCGAGGATTGAACCCC
>CABFOW010001086.1:136543-150163 GCA_902141385.1 Timema californicum | reverse complement strand
GATAGGGTGTAACGAGATTGACTGGATATAACTAGCTCAAGATAGGGATAGGGTGTAACGAGATTGACTGGATATAACTAGCTCAAGATATGGATAGGGGCGTACTTTTTTAAGTTCGGCAATTAATTTTCGAGTTGCTAAAGCCAATGCCTGATTTAGGTCTGCGGGGGTTTCGGGGTGGCATACAGAGTGGGAGCCCCTATAAAATCAATTAATTTACATCATAGAGTGTCTGAGGAAAGTTAACAAATCAAGGAACTGTTTGGTTTTACACAAATTTAATAATAATAAAGTAAAAAAAAAAAGTACATACAGACGCTCATTATATAGGAACTCTCCTTGCTTTCTTTGCAACACACATGTTAATAATTAGAGTTTATGTTTTATGTTTATGTTTATGCTGATTGAATAAATTGGTCGCCTTCCATGAACTATAACTTTTTGTTCATCTTTAGTAGAATATATTGCCTTAACAATGATATATAGTATGTATAGTAAAACGGTTTAAAAGGACTTGCCTTGTTCTTTCCTTGATGCATGCACTAGAATAATATACTGTTTAATATTTTTAAGCCCATGATCATACAAATTAAAAACAATATATAAATATATGTATATATATTAAAAGTTTATATTATCAAATTAACAACAGTAAAGTGATTTTTGTTCAGAACAGTGGTCGTTTACAACTTTCCCGTGAAACAATCTGTAATAACATTATTTACAAAACTAATTTAATTCATTTATTAATTTGATCGGTAGCTATATGTAGCCAACATTTTCAATTTTAACATTCAATAGCTTATATTAAAACTGATAAATTGTATTTATTGAAATGTTTTGGCTAGCAGCGAATTATGATTACATAATGTGTAGAATGATGTATTATATATATATATTATGAATTTAAAACTTAATTATCTAATGATACCAACCTACATTTTCCTCGCCAGTTTTTAACAATAACTATACTTATTTTCCAGCTCAAAAATTAAAAGCTTTCCATTTATTAAGAAAAAAGAGTAATATTACATACTTATAAAAGCTTAAATATAATAACTGGTTAGTTGGATTAAAACAAAGAGTAATACTATTTTATTTTCCCCGGTACAATATTTTGCTATACATTTTTATTTGTAAGGCTATAATCCCTTTTTCATTCCATAAAGTAGTAAAATCATATTATTTGTTTAAATTTAATTTTAAGTGAGTTATTTCGATTGCCATTTTTTTAATTGAATGGTTATAACAGTTATTAATACATCCCTCCTTTCTGGATAGTCGTAAATTTGAAAAAATGACACCTGTACACGAACACCTAAGATTCAGGATTATAAAGTAAGCGCAAGAATTATCTCCCCACTGAGCTATCCAGGAATCATCCCGTACTCAAGGTTATTCATCACTCACATTTCAAGGCCAACTGATCCTGAAGACAAGGGTCTCAAGTGTGTTTCCCGTGCCCTGTGGTCATTTTTCAAACTAACAAATATGATGTGTACTTGAACGATAATTTAAAGAATATTCCAATCTTTTAAGCTCCTATTTTCATATACTACATTTAGTTGAACAAAGGTTAGTTCCTTTCCTCACCTTTGGTTTTGAACCCAATTTCCATAACTTTTTTCTATACTTATATCCATCCAGTCTTAAAATTCAGAGATGGAATAGAAAACACACCAAAAACAAATTTAAAGTAATCAAATTTCTACAAAAATAAACAATTAAACAAATGCTGTCCATTCGCAAGCTTGAATATAGTTATCTCAAATGTATTAAACATTAATTTATTCATTTAAAAAAAAATCTTCAGCTCAAGTTGTAAATGGCTAAGATATCGTTGAATCATCATAGACAAAATTTCATAGAGCGGTTACTAAATGTGAGTATAACATCTACCATTGGAAAAAGTTGGTTAAATTTATCTTAATAATAATAATAATAATATTTAGCACCGCGTCTTACTACCCGTTCGGGTTATACGCTTTAAGTACTAATTACTTTAATGGATTAGGAATTAGGAAGGTCGAATTAGAGGAAGTGAACCCGCATTTTCGTGGAGGGAGAGTGGAAAATCATTTAGGAAAAACCACCCTCAGTTCACCCGACCGAGATTCGAACCTCGATCTCCCCGTCGTCAGCAGTCGAGCTCAACACGACAAGCGCGTTACCCAACTACGCCAGCGAGGCGGGTATTGATGAAATAAAAATGGGCAAAATATGAACTATAAAATGACTTAATTTATTAAATAATTACTTCAAACATAAAATAACAAAAATTGACCTAAAATATGAATAAACCTGCCAATGAATGTACATGAATAAATCAAACACTTTATAGGGGAAAACTAAAAAATATATCTTTATATATAATAAAAACTAAACGTTTCATTCTGCTAAATATAGCATTGATTTATAAATATCTGCTTCATAAGTGATAGCTAGCCCCTCCTTACGGAAATATATTCATCTTAGTTGTAGCAAACACCTTATGATACTAATACTAGACAGTTCTATAGTAATAACACAGGTGCATGTGCGAATAGCTAGAGTGCTGCTACCTGGCGGTGCGGTGTTGCAAGCTAACGACGAAATTGAAACCTCACCTATGTAGAATGTCAACTTTTACAGAATATATTTGAAAAAGGGTAATTTGACACATACATATCAGTAATTATACTAAAGTAACTATATGTATTACTGTTATTCTGTCAACTTTATTAAAACGTTATTAAAATAAGGACAAATATCATTGATATGTCTGTCACATGTATACATTTTATCTAACTAAGGGGAGGTTTTTTTATGATTTTCTCCCACCCAGCTGTTCCAAATTTTCTGAAATTTTGTAAGCTATTTTAAGGACATTTTTTCTATTTTATTGAGAGAACTCATTCTCTTCATGAGTCCTATAACTTTGGAAAAATTATTAGTAATATCCGTTGAAGATTTTAAGAATTATGGGTGCTCATTACCTCGAGCTACTATGACACCAATTAATCGTTATGAATGATGGTAGTGAGAAGTGAGTCAGTACATTAATCGTTATGAATGATGGTAGTGAGAAGGGAGTCAGTTGTTATGAATGATGGTAGTGAGAAGTGAGTCAGTACATTAATCGTTATGAATGATGGTAGTGAGAAGTGAGTCAGTACATTAATCGTTATGAATGATGGTAGTGAGAAGTGAGTCAGTACATTAATCGTTATGAATGATGGTAGTGAGAAGAGAGTCAGTACATTTTTTGGGTAGGGGAGAAGAAAGGTGGGCAAATTTTATATTTTTCATAACTTCACGAATTTTAAAAATTGACAGAGATTAAAATATGTATTTTTCACTAAAATTGTTTGCATCGGAGACCATTTAAGTTTCATTATAAAACGGTGCGGTATGGAATTGTGGACATGAGCTAAGGGAGGTCCTCACTCATTCATTTTCAAATCACTGAATTTATTTTAATAGAGTCAAGGACGCAGGGAGAATTTAATTTTGGGGAGGGCTTAAAGTTTGCAATACTAGGACATGATTATATTAAAATGTATTAAATGAATTACGACACCGCGTTTCACTAACCGTCCAGGGCTAAACGCAGTGAGCTAACTGGACTAAAATGTTAGGAATGAGAAAAGGTTTCATTTAATGTTGAATTAGAGCAAGTGTGCCCGCATTTGCGTGGAAGGAGATTGGAAAACGTTTTAGGGAAATCCATCCTCAGTACACGATCTATCCGACATCGGCAGTCCTGTCTACTGTGAGAGTAGTGCCTTAGACCATTTGACCACTGAAGCAGGTTCATAAATATTTAATACACAATATGTTAAATACAGGTATATCAATTAGAACTATTCCCAGAAGTGTAAAAGGCTTGTGAAAGTCAAAATTTTTCACAACAAACAATTTTTATTTTATAGTTGTCTTATTTAGAATATTTAGCTTTGAGGATTTCTGTCTAATTTTTTAACACCCATTTTTAAATAATAGAATCCCTCAAAGAGGAGAAAACTATTCTTTAAATTTAATCATTTTCAAAGACCCAAACCTTTACTGCGGCTTTAGAAAGACCCACCATATCTTCGTCATGAACATTAAAATAATTATAATCTAATTATTTAATTATAACTACAATTAATATTACGTTATATAATATAATAGCTATGCGATTAATAAAAGGATTATAATCTTTTTCTGAAAACATAAGTATATTTTTTATACATTGCTTCCTTCTATTCCAAAATTATTCTAAAACAAATTGAACTCGACCTTTATGTGTAATATAGTCATTTTATTATAAATAATAAAAACAAAATACAATCTTTTAAAATATGTCTTATTGTTTACAACGCCCAATAATGTAAGTTTTCTGCCGTGGTTGTAGCAATTATATATTGCCAGATATCAACAGTCATATTATATGAGATAGTAATAATAATGTCACATAAAAACAGAAGTTTTAAATCATTTACCCATTGCCGTCCATATTAATTCTCACGGTTCGCAACACTGGGCCGTGTAGGGCGCAGCACTCTCGTTTTTTTTCGCACCTAACGTGATCTATTGTCCAGTATTGGTATTATTTGGTATTTGGTTGTAGTGTCTCACCAAGAATGTTTGTTTTACAAATACAAAGAGGATACAAACCCTTTGAATACACTACTATATTCATAAATCGAGATAATTATGTTAGTAGAAAAATGGACTTTTAAGTATATATGCATTAATAAAATATCGATATTTAAACATTTACTTTGCCCACATAAATGATAAAAGATGACTCAAAATTGCCTAAAAATCAATTAAAAAAAGGACAAAAACCAAAAATATGTCCTAAAATTCTGAAATAACTTACAGAATATCCATTTCTACAACCATGAAATCATGAATAGAGCTGATGTATGTATGTTACCTATGAACGTTGTTTGTGATAGTAAAAAAAAAAACATGTCATAAAAATCTGGGAACTGATAATTAGTGTCCACATGGTTTAAAAAGTCAGGCTCACAATAAATTACTTTTTTGACGGGGAGGTCAAGGTTCGAGTCTCGGCCGAGTTTACTAGGGGTGGTTTTCATTTAATGATTTCCTCCCCTCTAGCCATACAAATGGGTTTACATTTAATCTAAATTATATTTGTACGGAAAGCATAACTATAAATATATATATTTTGACATCCGGTCTTACAACCAGTTCGGGTTCTCGCACACATTAATAATGCGTGTAATTTTTTTCACCACCACTTCTTACTACCAACCCGTTTGGGTTGATATGTTGATTGAATAAGCATGTAGGAGAGTAAGAAACCATTTAGGAAAAGCCGCCCTTAGTAGGTCGACTACATTCGAAAGGGATTTCAACCCCAATTTCTCCGTCACCAACAATCCAATTTAGCTTTAGAATGACGCGTTAGACCATGTGATCAACTATGTGGGTTAACAATGTGTTAAACGTAATAATTTAACTTCAGTATTTTTATCAATACCATAAACTCTATGGTCATGTTTGACTCTTGTCTTAATACATATATTTAATGTTTTGTTTTGATTACTATGTGCTACTTTGACTCACATTTTTAATATGTATGTATAATATCTAGTATTATATTTTTATTTTATTCAAATTTGTTTTATCACAATCATTCTAAACTATATACTTTTTTTGATATGCTAACTTAAATATTATCTTTATAATTCATTTCACAACTTAATAAATTTCTCAGCTTACCTTGCTATTTCTATTGATTCTATTTTTATCAATTTAGAATATTTATTGTTCCTTACTTCAATTAATTATGTTTTTTTATGAGTAATAGTTTAAAATAAGCAATAAAGTTTAAAATTAAGAAAAAGCCACGGGAACAGTCTTCCTTAGTTAGGAGATAATATTTCTGTCTAATACATGACGGAAGATAGACAGAAAGGAGCACCCACGAAACAGGAAACGAAATAACGGATTCCTCTGGATCTCTTCACAGAATCCATCGAGATGGAGGGAAGGAGCGTAGCAAAGTGGTCCCGGAAATGAGACGCAGGCCTAACCCGAGACTAAACAAGGAGATGCCAATAACATGGAACTTGTACGGGGAAAGGGAGCGATTACCAAGCCGTTTCTTTTATCTTTTATTGATTTCAACTGAACTTGTTAAAGACGTTCTCTCTACTTTTGGCCCTTAACGTATTTGGAGAGCAAGCAATTTTTTGCTTACCTTGCTATTTCTATTGATTCTATTTTTATCAATTTAGAATATTTATTGTTCCTTACTTCAATTAATTATGTTTTTTTATGAGTAATAGTTTAAAATAAGCAATAAAGTTTAAAATTAAGAAAAAGCCACGGGAACAGTCTTCCTTAGTTAGGAGATAATATTTCTGTCTAATACATGACGGAAGATAGACAGAAAGGAGCACCCACGAAACAGGAAACGAAATAACGGATTCCTCTGGATCTCTTCACAGAATCCATCGAGATGGAGGGAAGGAGCGTAGCAAAGTGGTCCCGGAAATGAGACGCAGGCCTAACCCGAGACTAAACAAGGAGATGCCAATAACATGGAACTTGTACGGGGAAAGGGAGCGATTACCAAGCCGTTTCTTTTATCTTTTATTGATTTCAACTGAACTTGTTAAAGACGTTCTCTCTACTTTTGGCCCTTAACGTATTTGGAGAGCAAGCAATTTTTAAAAAAAATGAAATCGTATTCTTATTTAAAAAGGAAAATGGCTCTGATTTAAAACTTTGCTTTTGTATTATTATTATTGTTATTATTATTATTATTATTATCATCACCGCGTCTTACTACCCGTTCGGGTTATACGCACTTAGGCTAATGTGTAATGGTAGGGTGATTGTGAGATGAAGTGGACGACCTACAGTTTAACGTGGAATCCGAACCACGGGGGAGGTCTGGTATTCCCCACATTCACAAGATGTTTTTATATTATTATTATTATCATCAAAATAGCTAACATCTAAACATTTATATTTATCAATATTAGTTGCGTAAACAATTTATTTTGTATTAAAAAATTATGCAAAAGGGCTATCACAGTAGATTAATATATCTTTTTAAGAATAAAAGTTCAAAAACGGAGACACAAAAATGGTTTTCATTCTTTTAATTTTTTAGTATTTTTCTAAAATTATTTTGATTAAGGTGGGATGCGAGAAAAAAGACCAGTGTTTTTACAATTTTGATAGACAAACATATTTTGGCCTAAGTAAATATAATATTGCTTCTATAAAAACACACAATTTAATTTTCTTCACATGGTGACCTCAACTTTTATTGAATATCTATCAAGGATGTCCTGGAATTCACTGACAGCTTCTTGTCTTCATTTAAAAAGTTACTCATCTAATGCCGCTATGCTCATGAAAGATATTCAAAGACTATTGATATCAGCACGTGAAGAAAATTAAGCTCTACCATTTTACTGGAGAAATATTTTATTTATTTTAGAAAAAAAAAAAATGTTTTCCCATAAAAATTGCAACAACACCGTCCCTTTCTCACGTAATAAGAGCGGGACAGAAGGGCAGCAAAGATAAACTGTGGACCTTTATAGTTTTTATAGCGAAATAAAAACATACGTTGTTTTCGGATATACGTTTAGTTTAGTTTAGTTTTCTTGAATATATGTCAAGAGCTTAGTGTCATTTAAACATAAACGTTTGAAAATAAATTATATTCAACCATTGTTCCAAGTATATTTTACTAGAACCAAATTTAAAAACATTCTTTTCTACTAGTTTAAGGATCAACATGAATACATCATAACAAAGGCCTTGAACTATGGATAAATATAGCACAGAATTTAATATAATATAATATACAAGTTGAAAAGCCTTAGATATTAAATTGAAAAATGTTAAAGAGAGAGTAAAATCTTCCCTTCTATCTGTCAAAATCGAAACTCGCGAAAATGTAGAAGTAAATAGTTCACCCACCTCTTTTATTTTCATTCCTAACGAGACCAGCTTTTCACTGGTCCAGCTGATGCCCTTAGACAAGTAGTAAGGAATGACGGGCCGCGAAAAGTAAACACGAAGAAATCAACGCATTACTTCGAAGGACAACTTTATTTGATAATGAGGTGATTGTTCTCACATGTTTCAAAATTCTTTATTATTAACTTGCTTGTACCTGTCTTGGTTTCGCCCAAAATAATTGATAACATCTTTTAATTTTCAACTAAACTGTTTTGGTCATAAATAAATAATTTTTTTTTAAATATCTATGCGTTTTTCTCAGTTCAAGCTGTAAATAATTTTTCCGTATTTTATCTTTCCCTTTTAAATATTTCATAATAAAATAAATATATATTATTGTTTATTATTATTATTATTATTATTAGCACCACGTCTTACTACCCGTTCTAGTTATACGCACTTACGCTAATGTGTAATGGTAGGATGATTGTGAGATGAAATGGAGGACCTACAGTTTAACGTGGAATCCGAACCACGGTGGAGGCCTGGCATTCCTCACATTATATTATTTAAGTTATCAATTTTAAATATTTTTAAAAAATTTTTACCTTCATAATTAGTAATATAAATAAATAGATGAAATATTTTTTTTTAACTACATAGCTAAAATCACATCATATTTATTATTTATTAGTATAAAACTACATCACACTAATTACTATTTACTTTAATTACAAAATATTAAATCCCAAATTCTTAAATAACATAATTTCAATCACATTATAATCATATATTTATTATTATTTAAAACCAAAGGTTGGTAATAGTCCTATATGTTATTCCAGGACATACTCTACCAACGTACAAAATTTCATTCGAATCCGTTAACTTTAAATTACTTTACCTCACCTTTTTAAAGTCAGTAAAGAAGATTTCAAAACGAAAGCTTACGCACAAAAAATACCATTGAACTTTTATCATAAAGGTGACTTTGTATTTACACATGAAAACAAAAAAAATTCTCTCAACTTTTCGCTCTGTAGAAATATTTTGAAGGTTGGATGGTGTGTAAGTTTTCGTTTAGATTGATCTTTACTAACTTTAAAAAATGGTGAGGTAAAGTAATATAAAGATAAAATATTTTATTTATATAATTACATTCATATTTACTCGTAAAATTAAATTAAAATCACAATATATAACTTATCTATATATATTAAAAGTTTAAACATTAGTATTTTAAAATGAATGTAATGTTGTTCCAGAACATACTCTACCAACTTACAAAAAAAAAATAGCAAATGACTGGCAGCACCATCTAACCTGCAAAATATTTCTACAGAATGAAAATTTGAGAAAATTTTTGTTGTTTTCACATGTAAATACGAAATCACCATTATGATAAAAGTTCAGTTGTATTTTTTATGCGTAAGTTTTCGTGTTGAACTGATCTTTACTAACTTTAAAAAAATTATGAGTTTACGTAATATTTTAATTTATATCACATTCATATTTACTCGTAAAATCTCTTATGTATACGAAAAGTTTAAACATTAGTATTGTAAAATTAATGTAAAATCAACGGTTGGGAATAGCCCTATATGTTACTCCAGGACATACTCTACCAACGTACAAAGTTTAATTCTAATCCGTTCAGCAGTTTTTGCGTGATTGAGTAACAAACATCCAAACATCCAAACTTTCGCATTTATAATATTACTAAGACTAGTAAGATATTCAAACAATGCCTGAAATATCTTCCATGGGGTGTGCGAAGTTCACTTTTTTGGTTCAAAGCGAAGTTGAGTCGAATATTATGGAAAATATTCTCGAAGCCGAATCGAAGTTTAAGTATTTTTATATTTAATTTTGGGTAAAAACATTATGTTGTCATTGAGTATATTTATTTAACATCAAACTAAATATACATTTATTTTTTCTTAAAACTCATATTTGTAGCTTATTGCCAACATATAAATTTTATATTCCATTTACCTTTGTATTAAAAATCCTGTATGTGTACATCCAGAGTGAATAGTTAAAAAAACATGCATTTACTTTAATATAATTTGATTTTCCCTGCATGGTGTTTTACTAACCTTTCACACACAAGATACAAACTAACAAAACACAAACGTTATAGAAAAATATGCACTTACTTTAATTCAGCAGTTCAGCAGGTTTGAGAAGTCCAGTGTAACAAAATTTTAGTTTTTCTGTTTTACAAATCAATAAGAAAACGTTTGACTCTATAGATCCATTTGAATCTTGCCATGTGAATTTGTGAATTACTAAAAAAAAAAAAAGGTTCTGATTTTGAAAGTGCCTGTAGCAAATATCGACAATATTACGGCCTTGATGATAATAATTTTACCCATAAATTAATTCTTCATATAATCTGTATATAATAATCAATTTATATAGATTTTATTTAATTTTATGTCTAGTACAATATCTAAGATTGTATCTAAATTAACAGCAATGTTCGTTTATAAGTACTCACTATTGGCGTACGTTTTTTAAAAACAAATTAAGGAATGTCATGTTCCTCTCACATGTGCTCAACTCTCTCTCAAGTCTACAGTTAGCCTACACATTAATAGGAATTTGAATTGAACATACTGATGCATATATTAAACAAATAAAATGGCTGGGTGTGTGAATTTAAGATTATTTAAAAAAAATCAATATCAAAAAAACACCTCAAAAATGTAATTAAATACGCTGAAAATAAAAAAGCTTTCATTATTTATTTTAATCTACAACTTTCAAGAGGAATAAATTCATTTTATGTTGTTACTAATAAATTGTTTGTAATCAAGGGGGGTTATGGGAGTCTTAAAATTCAAAGTATTATGGAAATTTTCCAAGTTCCACCAAGAAAATAAAGCAAGCTTGTTCTAACACTCAAAATTATACAATATATATATTTTATTTCTTGAGGCAATTTCAGTTCATTTTTATTTGATATAAAATATAAGTTTAATTAATCACTAGACATCGAATAATTACTTTGGTTTCGAATTTTTCGAAGCTTCGCACACTCCTACGCTCCATGTTATTGTGAATGAAAACAAAATGTATCTGACACGCACGACAAAATATCTTGTTATGTCTCGGACGATATTCAAAGCACATTTTAATTCACCAAAAATAATAAATTGTAAAATATTCTTACAAAGTAGGAAAACAAATGTATAAGTTTAGTGGGGTGGCAAAAGTTTTATCAGAGGGGTGTATTAAATTACAGTGCACACCGTAGATCATGTTGTTAGTAGATGTAGGTCCATCGTAGCTGTTCTCCCCTTATATTTAGATTGTATTACAAGATATTTACAATCCAAAACCATTATAATCCACCAACATTTTTATGATAACAATATTATAGTTGTCAGTGGTGATGGAACTGAAGAGGAGGGGGGCCGGCTCAGGGGAGACACTTTCCACATGGAAATAATTTAAGCCCCCTTTGAATAAATTTGCCCCCCCCTCGAGATTTATTCCAGTCACCTCTGATATTCTCGAATATGAAATTGAAATATGGTCCATTATTAAACTACAAACAACTTTTAGAGACACCAAATTTAAATAAATATACAGTACATCCGGGTCTCCCCAGGGCAACGGTAGATTAGTAATGGCTAATCTCTCCGCAAACTCAGCTACAGATTGAGGTAGCCCAGACACGTCACAGTATTTTATTTGTTAGCTTTGCACACAATATAATTATTGATAGTCGAATTAAGATATCAATTCCGTCTATTAAGTACTCACGTTCTACAAACGACTCGACCATTTAATTCCACCAAGTCCGGTTGCCAAAACTGAACTTGTCTACTTTTAATAAAATATAATAATATTGCTCGTTTAGGCCATAACATTCGTAGCCCAGTAGTGTAAATATTAGCCAGAACTAATGTACCGTTGCCAAGGGTACGCCCGAATGTACTAATCGAACATCATTTCCGTGGAGGCTCCTTAATGTCCTGATGAGCTGAGATGATGGTGATAGTAAGTGTGAGGGTGTGGAACCAGTGGAAACAAAATTTAACTTGAGCCTAATTAATCAAACCTTGGTGACTGTTGGGATGGTACCCCTTTAGAGAAAAAAATACACACTGTACCAGGTGGGAAAATGAATCAAGAACCACTAGACTCGTAGCCAGGTGTACCAATACCTCATGGGGACTGCTAATTTTGTTATATGTCTAGTATTCTCTCATCAGTTATGAAATTACAATTCTCACCAATATCAAGCGAATCTCTGAATCTGTGGTAGATACTTCCTTAAAATATGGGTGAAGAATGACCCTGAGCCTGGAACGACTCCAGGATGGTTCAGTGTTAAGGTAATGGTGCACTAATCCCCAAATCCTGGGTCAGATCTCCGTTCCCATGTATTATTTTAAAACTATGTTTATTTTGTGGTCTAGTGGTCAAAGTTCCTGGCTACAGATTCAAAGGTTCCGGGTTTGAGCTCTGGAGATTCCTGAATTTTTCTGTGAACAAGTAGGTCTGGAAAGGTGTCAAACTCAGCCTAGAGGAAAAATGATGCACCACTTAAATAAAGAAGTAGCAGCTCCAGCCTATAAAACTGAGATTAATGGCCGGAGGGTTTGGTGTGCTGACCACATGACATTCCCTATCTGCAAATTTTGGTAATTTCATTGCTAACGGTGACAGCCGCTCAGTCGGTATTGCTCAATCGCAGGCTTACGCCATGGAGTTATTTTAAAATTTATAATTTATTAATTTAACTCGTTTTTATCTTATCTTTTAAGTTAGTCACAAAACAGTGTTGGGATATAATTTAATTAAGTTTATTTATATAAATTAGTTAGGAACGGTAGGAGTTCATAGCTAAGAAAACAAACTATTAATTATATAGCAGAATTGACATTTTTATCTTTATAAATAAATAGGGTTATCCAAGTTCAATAAGCCTAAAACTTGATCTCCTAAACATTTTCTGTATTTCAAATTAGACCACTGTGTCATTGAAGCAAGCTTTGGTTCACAAAAAACTTTAAGAAACTACACATTCATATTTTTTAATCAAAAAAATCCACTAAGTTAAATATAAGTTAAATAATATTATCATAATTTTAACTTTCAATTGTTTATCTTCAAGGCTTACATTTTATTAAATTTTTATAAAACCAAATCTAATTTTTTCACTGTCACCAATCCTCTACAGTTTGTTTATTTCAATTCGTCAAACCCTAGTAAATGTTCCTTACAAATTTAACCACTCCCATCCTATTCCTCTAAGTCCCTCCCTCTTCCCTTTAACCTTCCATACACCCCCCACCCCTTCTTATTTTCCCCCGAGAGCAAAACCCAAGCTAATTAATTTGTCGACAGTCATTTTACGTTGTAAACAGAAACACGTCATATACGATTATATCGCATCTTTGTTTTCCTGGCGTACGTAGGCTCTTTCCCCTTCTTTCTCTACCTCGTCGTTCTACACTCCGGCTCTCCTTTTTTATTCTACTTACCCCTTTCTCTCTTTCTCGCCCCGTCTCAACCCCTTTTCTAAGTGCGTTCAGCCACAGCCGCGCGGAGCCTTTTCACTACAACGTTGCCCTAATTGAAATTGGAATTACCACGACGTTAGTAGTGTATAAGCACGAATTAACAGTCCCCATTAAAGACGGCCCTTCAGTGTTTGAGTTAGGCGGAGGGGGGGGGGGG